>BGPR01003709.1:17412-43696 GCA_013235015.1 Araneus ventricosus
ATCGCTTCACTTGGCGACATTTGTGCCAAATCGCTTCACTTGGCGACTTGGTTCACAATTGGCGACATTTGCACTCTGCTAACGGAAAAGTACCTAAATAAAAGTGACTTAAGTTATGTGCGAGACAATCATTGTTTTGAAGTCTAACTGGTGGCATGATTTGATTGGCCACTGCACCTATTACATCATATGTAAAAGGTGGTGTGAATTCATTGGCCACTGTATGCACGATATCATTTGATGTTAACCAATAAGAATGCTTCACTCCCTCTTGCATTTAACTGTAAATAGAATAAAGGGTTTGTTTACATTTAATTTTTAAGGTCTGGGTGAACAACCGGGTAAATTAAACAATGATTACCTAAATCTATTTTACCTTTCTTAGTAATGAGAGATTTCCAGTCAAATTTGACGTGTTTAAATACATATATATGTGAGAAATGTTTAACATGGATTGAAAACAAATAAAATAAACATATGTTTTATGACAGGAAATAGTTTTTATTTACAGTCTTTATTCAAAAAACCTCTTAGTAAAAACAACATTCCGTGTGAAGTATTTTTCATTGTTTAGAAATTTTATTATAATTCAATTACTATGAAATTCTCAGCTTGTCAAACACAAGTCAAAAGTTAAAATTTCAAAAGGAATTCTTTGCGAAATTCTAATCAAAACAAAGCATTTCTCTACTCGTCAAACATTGCCAAAAAATATTATCAAACTATATCATCACGATCGCAATAAATAATCAGATGCATCGTTATGTCCAAACTATATTATGCGCACGATATATATATATACTACCTCAATTTACTACTTTTGATTAAAAAACGGAAATTAATTTGAAATATATAATTAACACAATTTAAAATTTCTCGGGAACTATTGATCATGGCGAGATAAATTTCATATAAATCGACAGCAAATTTTATTTCACTATTTTAGAGCTGTTAAATTTGAAATTAGAATGACAATTACCCTTTTAAATTTAAAATGACCAAAATTTAAGTTCTCGAACAATGAAATAATACTGTTTACCGTCTCGCAGTGTTATGGCGTGAGTTATATCGTTGGTGACGTCAGAGTGTTACCGAGGGACAGATCTGGGCTATCAAACAAGTAATTCTTTATACATTTGAAGTTTTACGTTTATCTAACTTAATAATTAACTTTAATTTATCTTAGCACTTCCAACATTTTTCAATCCCTTATGTTTTCTTGTTTCTGCCATTAACAGCTTTGATTTCGCATACACCTAAGGGTATGCGCAAAACAGGCCGAGAACCTCTATTATAGAGTAAATATTTTTCAGTATAACCAAGGTGTTTATAGGCATCCTGAAACCCAGGGTATTGAAGAAATAGAGCATTTTTGCACTCCTACAGATCAATGCCACTCACCTTTACCAATATGCCTGCGAGTATTCTCTATGGTGGAGTTCCTGTTCACGTTGGATAGAAGGCCCAGGCAGAAACGACTCTGGTTGTTGGAGGGATCGGTGAAACCATCCACAACGATGCTGTGGTTTTGAGCATGGAACACTTCTCCGACTCGGGAATTCAACTCGTAGTAGGCGATGGAACACCAGAACTTGGGCTCCTGGTACGTGACAGGCGCAACATCCGCATCTAAGTAAAGGAAATTTTTCGATTACATCAACTAATGATAAGAACAGAAATGAAATCTTCCATGTATTAAAAAAATCAAATGATTTTTTGAAAGAAGTTCTGAAAATGTTTCTTTGGAGGGAAACAGAATACAAGTAAAGTAACCAAGTCAGTGGCAAGAATAAAAATGTCTTAGAAATGAAGGACAAGAGGCTTATAAAAAAATAGAACTTCATTAGCAGGGTTAGGAAAAAAATGTATAAAAATTACACTCACAGGAATTACTATTATGATCAAATCTTGAACCTATTGAGGGATAAAAGAAATTATTTTTATTTAAAATTAGAATACCAATGCATTTACAATGGTCAATTATTAAAAATATACAATCAATTAAAAGAAGGGAAACGAATATTTTTTTCTGTATCTTGTAAAAGAAAGACATTAGGTGAATAGATTTCACTATGTTAAAACTGCCTCTGAATAGAAGAAAAATCGGAAAAGAAACCAGTGACATGGTTTTTTTTTTTTCCAACCATAATGATACTGATTTTCATAAATGCTCGCATATACAGATGTCACTTTTTTATTACACTTTTCTTCCAATATTTGTCAAAAATAGCATCTTTATATAAACATATTTTAACAATAAATATAGCTACGCAAAAAGAGTATTCATGAAAAGCATTTCACATAACTTCAACACTGCACAATATAGCACTATCTTCATGCCAATTTTTGCCTAATAAGCATCAGTAAAATGTAAGGGTCAATCAAGTGAAACAGATTGTTGTCTGAAAAATTACAGATATTTTATATTAGAAAATTGAGCAGCAATCGAGAAGCATAATAACGAGGCTTTCAGACAGCCCACAGATAATCACCCCCATTGCTCAATCATATGTCCTAACGTGGTACAAGTTTTTGACACCTTCTGTGAAGCAGGATGACGGAACAATTCCTCCATCGTCCATATAGTTATACGGCAATTAGCTTTCAACATGTCCACACGAGAAATCGATTACAGTCTTAATGTTAGCTCATCTATACTGCCATCTCGTGGCTGCATGACAAATATTCCCGGCGTCATAGCTTTGTCTATGTTTCATTTAAATGACCCTTATATAGTCATAAAAACTATTTTTCAATTATGTTTTTGTGTTTCTGAATGATTTTGTTGACATAATGCAAGTAGTTTTACAAAAGAACAAGTACTTATATTAAAAAATGCCAGAACACCATAAAAACAGCTGTGATACAAGTTTGAATTAACTATATAACCTAAAATTAATGATACTTACTACTACACATTTCTGGTACATACAATTATTTTAAGAAAGTCACACCCTTACCAATCCTGTATTACTGTCCAATTTCTCCTGTACAATAACTTTGATTCAACAAAACTTCATTTTATCAATTCTGCAATTAACTTTTCAGAAAAATAACGACCAGTATAAACCTTTAGGCTTGATAGCAATTGCGTACCAGACATTTTAATAACTTGAAAGCAGAAGTTCAACTTTTAATCACAAAAATTCCCCCCCCCCAAGTCATTATTCCTCTCCTACAATTATTTTTTTTGAACTTTTAGCTATCAGGTTAGAAAACTTAGCCTTTAAAGCAAATGAATCCTCTTTTTTATATTTAATTGCATATCTGAAATCTTAAGAATACTTTATATCCATGATTTTGAGAAAATATACATATAAATACGAGCCATATGCTTTTGAACTAAACATGAAAAAAGTAGAAAGAAGTTTGCGCCACTCAGAGGGTTAAGGACGTTTTTACAAATTTGTTATTTATTTCTGGGGAAAAAAAAAAAAAGTACTGTTCAACACTGTTCCGACTCTTCTTCACTCCTAATTAAACTACATAGGTCTCAAACTTTTCACAACCCCCAAATTCTCTCTTTGGGAATGTAACTCCACGGCTTAAGAAACCCTCCTATAAGTTTCAGACAGATTCACAAACCTTGAGGCAGAGTTGTGGTGTCCATGGTTTGGTGACTGTTGTCCAATGCATGCTGACTATCGTCTTGAGGGCTGTAAGCGGGAGGAGGTGTTTCTGCTGAGAGAAAGGAGAGATGAGTAACTTCAAAACCATGCACTTTTGAATAAAAGCATATTACAAGAAAATTTTTTACAAAGCAGCATAATTCTACCTCCCCTATCCCATTTGTCAAATTTGAGTGCAACACAATCCACATTTCATTAGAATAGCTTAAAGAGCTGAAGCTCCATATTCTTTGTCCTTTGAAATCATTTTACTTGGTAAAACTTCTTTCGAAACAAATGTACTTAAAGGATTAGTCTTCTACTCCTTAGATTACGAACACAGGGTTCATACACATTTCCTTAAAAGAAAATCAAGGACTTACAAAACCAAAAAATAAGGACATCTAAATTGAATAAACTTGTCGAACGAATTGTTGCACGCATTTTTAAATAAAATGTCTCATTTTTGCAAATTCAACCTATTAGAGGATAAAGTATAATATAAAACATAGAAGATACATTACAAATTTAACACAACAAAACTCCTAAAAATATGAGTTAATAAATTGATGAAAAAAACCATGAAACTGGTAATCAAATTAAATATCTTTTAATTCCAAACTTTTTTCATTCAATTTTACACCCAAGGTATTTAAATTTTTTTTCAATAATTGTTTTTCTTAGTTCATGCGATTGAATAAATAAATTTATGTCCTTTGACTTTTCAGCCTCATTAGCTAAATCATTTGCTTCCCCATTTGTTTGGTATATTTGGTTTTGAACATTATCTTTTATTTTAAAAATATGATTTCCTCCTAGGGCTTTTCATTTCAGTTGTTTTGCTTCTTTTCATTTCAGTTGTTTTGCTTCAGTCTTTTCTTTGGATCTTTCACTTTCTAAATACTGCATGTATTTTGCTCTAGCTGAGGTGGCAAAAAGTAAGGACTTAAGGTCTTTTTAAAAATGGGACATAAAAATAAGGATTTGTAAGGACTTTTAAGGACTAAATGTAAAAGTAAGGATTTTTAAGGACGCATACGAACCCTAGAACATTAACCCTCTGAGCGAACAATTATTTTGAACTTTTAGCTATCAGGTTAGAAAACTTAGCTTTTAAAGTAAATGAATCAATTTTTTTAGTATTTAATTATATCTCTGAAATCTTAAGAATACTTTATACATGATTGTTTAAGAAAATATACATATAAATACGAGCTATCCGCTTTTAAACTGAACATGAAAAACGTAAAAAGACGTTTGCGCCGCTCAGAGGGTTAAGCAATTAATTGACATTTGTCAAATAACACGTTTCCACAAATGCAGATATGAAACTGCTTACAAAAAATTATGATATTTACATAGACCACCAATAAAGCCAGCAGATACTGTTTTACTACAATTTAATTACCTTTACTTAAGTAATAATGGATGTTAAGTAAAAACTGAAAATTAAATTTAAAAAGAATTGTATTCAGGGATGCCACTCACAAAAAAGCAAAAAAGAGGAAATCACGCGCGAATTAAAAAAAGCAAAAATAAGGAAATCGTGCGTGAATTTAAAAAAGTTAAAGTGTGGGAATCGCAAGCGAGTAAAAGAATTTGAAGTAAAATTTTCATTTTTCATAACATTTATGCATGAATTTCATAAATTAATATAATATATAATAAAATGAAAATTTTGTTATAATTGAAATCAATGTTATAAAATTAAAAGCTTTTTAAAAAATAAGCTGACTGCATAAAAATGAAGCTTACTCACACATACAACATACAAATGTATATATAATTTAAATTTTATTTTTAATTAATATTTTTACCCAATAAAGCTGTGCATGAATATTAGAAACAGAAATCCAATCCAAATCACATATTTTTACAATTAAAAAATGTCCAACACTAGGACAGAATTTAAAATGTTTAAGTTACTAAAAAGTTAAATTACTGCATTCTTCACACAAATTAAAAATTTTGAAAAATACTAACAATATTATTAATTTTATTACAATGCTGTATTTTTACACTCAAATGCAGAAAATCTATAAAAATAAAACATTTTCATTTTTAATATTTGCACGCAGAAACATATCTTTGATAGTTAGGATATTATTTTTTTAAATTTTAACATTTCTTTTAGAATTAAGTTCAGAATGAAAGTTTTTGACAGCTTCACTTTTATTTTTATTCTCAACTTTTCTTCTTTTGGATTCATTTACACTTTCGACACCATTAAAATTTGGTTCATGCAGTCTCTTTAAACCATGTGTTAGTTTTTTCTTATAATTTATCATTTGTCTTTTAGTTGCATCTACAGACATCTTTTTTGCAGCTTTTTTTGTCAGAGCTTTTTTCTTTACGGGCATTTAATTCTTTTATTCTCTCTTCTCTTAATGATTTATTTTGCTTAAGTTTATCAAAGTAAACATTCCGTGAATTTCTTACATTTCTCACCAGTTTCGGATCAACTTTTTCTTTGAGAAAGTCATGTTTGGAAAACATACAAACTGCCGATTTTTTTTTTGTGAGCGCAGCTCATACTTAATGCACTGCATAGCATTAAATGTTGAAACATTTAATCTATTGCTTCCAGGTGTAATCACATTATTCATTATGCTAAAGCTACTTTCCACTTTGGGTTCATGGAAGCAGGTTAGCAAAGCAAATGCCATCCTTGAAAGTAGAGGATATTTTGAGGTATTAAATGATCATTTTGAACTAAAATGATCATTTTGAAAGCTATGTATTTCCAAATCATACGCTTCTTTTTCTGAATCTTGAACAACATTTAAAGCATAGAGTGGCAGTTCTTTCATCAATTCTAATGCAACAGAAGTCTTTCTATTGCATGGATCCAGTGAAGATACTGCCTTTAAAAAAGGGTTGGCAAAAGGCATTTTTTCCACAAGCCCAATGTATGCCTTAAATACACATATCTTAAAATTTTTTTATCACAATCAATTGAGATTTCAGAGCCAACTTTATAAGTTGCTTTGCAGTATCACCCACAAAGATTGAAGAAAAAGAAAGAAGAAATATCCGCGGAAATCAAGGATCGATTTTTTTTTTTTAAAAAAGCGGAATTTTTCAAACCGCGATTTCCGCGGAAATCGCGGATTTATAAAAAAACAAAAAAAGCGGAAATCCGCCGTTCGGCAGAAAAGTGGCATCCCTGTGTATTAATGATGACTGATATTTAAGGAATTGTAAAATTGTAAATTATATTAATGATAAATAAGGGTTGATTTAGATCCCGATCAACCTGTTCACAAATATAAATTTTTTAAATAAATGCATCAACATGAAGCTAAAAATGGCCAATGGAGACAGACCACCATTGTGAAAAGCAGCAAGATAATGAGGATGGCATTCTACTATCATCCTGATTAAAATATCATAACCATCATGTTAGCAAGCTCAACAGTTATGAAGGTCTGAGTGCAGATTACAGATTCTTGCACAGAAATAAGGTACAACATCCAATTCTTTCCGTGCCTTTCTCGTTGCTTTCATCAAAGGACACGAATAGTATACAACATATATCCACATAAATTAACCTATATTACTTTTATTAAGCAATTTTAATATAATTTAATATAGCTTATTATTAGATTGAATGTACAGATTGATATTTTATATATTATGCATTCATATATTAAGATATTTTTGCAGATTATAATTTAATTCAAGTTTGTAGAAGACATTTGTTTTATTCCAGAAAAGTATAACAATTTGCAACTTGCTACAAAATAAAACCGCACTATTAAAGTAGCAAAATACAGCAAGTCCTTAATAAAGCATTCAAGCTGATTTAATCAAACTTCAAAATTTTGTTAATAAATTAACCTGCAGTGACTTTACAAAACACAATTTCACACAAACGAAGAGAAAAAAAAAATCCGAGGTACAATCATGCAAAATGATCTTTTAATAAAACTAAAACGAGTTTCAGATACGAGACTTTAGTTCACAAACGATAAGGCAAATATCAATAGGGTGCATACTCAAATTTGTAGGAAAAAAGTAAGCACTTTTTAAAGTAAGGACTCGCAAAATCTTTAATGCCGATTATCATCTTTTTTTCTACTTTTAACTTAACAGGATTTAAGTAATAAAATATATAGGAGAGAAATTTAGTACCTATCTTACTGTCATGACTAGAATATATTCTCATTAACTTGTTAGAGGAAAACATTTCTGCATGCAGAAAAATAAACAAAAACACTTATGCAACAAGATTTTGAGGTACAAAATTAGAATACCAAATCATTAATTTCAATTACTTTCATACATAAAATAGTTCTTGCTCAGAAAACTCGTAACATCTTCTTAAAAATAATGAGCTTTTAAGCACCATGATAAAAAATAAGCACTTTATACAAACTTTGAATAAAAAGTAAGCACTTTTAAGGGCCTTCTAAAACGAAAATAAAAAGTAAGCAGTTTTTAAGCACTTTTCATGACCGTACGCACCCTGATCAACCATTTAGAAACATAAGCGAGTGTCTTACCAGAGAGCCCAAAAGGACTGTTGGGAGCGGAGTTGTTGATGCTGGTAGAGGGAGAAGGGACGCTGATGCCCGAAGAAAGAGCCGAGTTGCTGGGGCTGGGAGATGTGAAGCCCTGAGCAGAAAAGCTGACGTTGTGGGGCATAGAGGCATCCGAAACTTGCGGAAAGACAGTCAGCATTGGATGGCCGGGAGGATATTCACTGTGCCTGGGGACCAGGACAGGAGGCAGCACTGCAAAATTACAGAATAATTTTTATACAAAGATTACGAAACAATTACATATATGTAATATCCAACTTTTCAACCTTCTTTAAATTAATTATTTTTAACGATACTCTGTTTTAATTACTCCTACTTCAACTGTAGTAAACACACTTCTACTTTAACTCCCAGTCACGAGTCTTTTCCGGGAAATCCTCATTTCTGGGTACTTAAGCTTTCTGCCCTTTTTGCTTTAATTTTAACTGCCGTGACGATGTACAGCCGGTGCCTCTCGCTAATATGATCATGGATTGGAATATTCTAAAAATCATTTAACATGTAAAAATAACCCAATTGGCATTAACCAGAAACTATGACTCTTGAAATAAACAAAGCTTACTTTTATCATTTGTGGAAATCTTTAAAAACGCCTCTTTCAAATCTCAAAAATTTGCTATCATCACATATTTTATGGCAAATGAAATATTATAATTTGTCACATTTTTAATACATCTTTTTGTTTGCGTTTCTACAATTTATTTTAAATTAATAATCATAAAATGGAAAAAAAACCCCAAAAAAACAGTTACCTACATCTAAGGGAAATCTATACACAAATAACTTTACTTTTTGTTTTATAACTAACAATTACATCAAACAGAATTCTTGAATACAGTGAAAAATGTTCTAAAGTTTCACAAGGCATGTTTTGCAGCCTCAAAAGATTTCAAATTTAAAAATTTTCTTGTATAAAAAGTAGAGCGAGACATTTTATTATTGAAGTTGCAGCCTTTAATAAATAGGATACTAAAAAAAAAAAAAAAAAAAAAAAAAAAATGCCTAAAACTAATTCCTTGACTTTTTCAGTCACCCAAGCAATGGGGAAATCGGAAGGCCAAAGGAGACCACAGAAATTATCTTTAATTATTTCAAGGATAAGGTAAAAGCATTTCTGTTTCTTCATCAAAATCCCAGTATAAAAAGATTTTCTCTGTGGTTCATAATCTAAAGGTCGATATAAAAAATTACACCCACAAATGTATTAAAAAAATTACATGGATTGATCTACAACCCATCACTTATCTATATTGTCTCAAATTCCATTCTGTTATCACAAAATCAAAAAATTTGTCTTCAAACCATAAAATTCAGCTCGAAACAAATTAGCATATTACATTACATATAGCATAAATATCAAGCTAATGAGAATATACCTAATGCTTCGAGACCACAATTACAGCTATGAAAGTGCCCAGATGTTACACAAGTATGTCACCTCGAAAATGATCACATATTGGCATTTACAAAACATATAACAATATTAGAAAGATAAAGCATTTTCATTTTATGTAAATACAAATAATAAGGGTAGTTCTCCTAAACAGCTCGAATTTCTTTTGTTTTTCCAAAATTAAAACCCATTGCCTTTAAATTCAATCAAAACGGTAGGTTTTAAAGGCTTAATATCGTTAATGTGTGCATCAGAATATTCAAATAGAAACATTCAGTTTTTTTAAAAAATTCATTTTTCAGGACCAATCTATTTCAGAGGGAATTAGATGCTTATTTCATACATCAACAAAGTTATTGTAGTGGGATTTGGATGACATGTAGTCCCTGAATCAGCACGATAAAAATCAGTAATCAATGCATGATAAAACTACAAAGATACACTGAGCTCGTTACTCTTTCCTAGGAGTAAATCAATAAACAATATATTGAAAGCTGTCAAAAAAAAAAAAAAAAAAAAAAAAAGGCAGGAGAATGCTGCATAGCTTTTAATATTAGAATTCAGTGCATATAAAGTTAGTTTCTTAAAAGATGTAGAGCTTTGCATCATACATCTGATAGAACCTCAACAATATCGAATAATAAGGATTTATTCCTAAGGTGTGTTCTTATCTATTGCATAATCTAAGTTTGTGAAACAATGAAGAATAAGTTAATAGCACAGTGACAAATGCTCATTCAAATTTCAGTAAATGTAGCAATGCTCTACATTTGACAAACTTCTAGTAGTTGTGTGGGACAATAACTCAGTAATATGGAACTGTAAAAAAAAAAAAAAAAAATCGATCCACCAAGCAGATATTTACTAAAAACATTTAGAAGTCAAAGAGCAATTCAATAAAAAGATGTTATGAATATATTTACCAGGACTTTCCACCCTTTTGTAATGATACGGGTTTATACACACTTCCTTCTGTTTAGCAGAGAAAGGATACTCGCACATCTCCAGAGGCTTCAACTCGTGGTGAGACTGCAAGTCTGGCCACCTCCAGACACGGCAATATATCACATGAGGCAATCCCTTGCGATGGGACACCTGGAAGTAGAGACATTGTCTTAAAACAAGTTCCATCCAAATTTCACTCAAATGCCCTCATTTGAATTACAGATTTGTATCAAAAATAAGTTATGGACTATTCATTTAATTTAATGCCGAGTCTCCCTCCAGTAGGACAATATTTAACCCTTCACTGCATACTGTATCAAATTTGACACACGATTTATTTTTCATGTTAATAATGAATATAAAAATTTTTGTCCACTTGTACACGCTGTATCAGATTAGAAACGTCATAAGAGACTGAGTAATGATCGTCCATTCCATTTTCCATGGACAGCACAGGTCCTATTGATAAGTCTGTGGTAGTCAGTTATTCCTGATACACCTATTGACATATCTATGCAGTTTTTAGCATTTAAAAGGAGTCTTGTATCTTTGGTTTCCTCAATTGCTTCTACAGGTATTTACCATTTGATATTACTTTTAAAATACTTTTTTTATTGTTTCATAAAAAAGAAATAGTGATTTGGGATATGTTCATTAAATTCAATGAACATATGAACATGTTCAGTATTATTAATATAAAAAATCAAAATAGAATTGTTATATGTGTTTTTCTGTTACATGTGAACTTCCCATGCCAAAAGCATTTTTTATTCTGAAATTTAAAACATCGTGCATTGAAGGGTAAATATAAAATCACCTTTTCTAAATGAAAAAGGAAATTAAAACTCGTTCAGTAACTAAAATTTGATGTAAAAGATTAACTGGATAGAAACATTTTATTTATTAAAATTTCACAGAAATAATTAATGTAATATGACCGTTCAGAAGTGCTACCTGTAATCGTCCATCTAAAGACCTTGGTATAGTGACGCATTTACTCTGTTGTCCAGGGCAACTGAGTGCTCGCTCCAACTCCTCTATTGCACCCTTTTTTTTCTTCAGTTTCTTCACTAGGGAATCGACTGCCTTCTCAGCCCATTTTTCTTCTTCATCTCCTTGCTTCCACCCGAGCAATTTCTTCACTGCCGGGCTCGTGAATGAGAAAAGACTGTTCAGCGTGGCCATGGCTTGTGTAATGCTCCTAGGAGAAAGCAGTTGTGTTAAATTTCAATCTGCGCACAATATTCGACTATAATTTTTATCAACTGAACGTTTAATACAGCCGCTTCTTATTTCAACAAATGATGATGTCACTATCTATTCATAGAACCTCAAGTACACAAGTATTTGTGAACTATTCAAGCAACAATAAAACAATTTGAATCAGCAACATGTACATCACATGCAAACTTTCCTCAAAATCATAAAAGAAATACAAGAAAAAGTAAAGTTTTTGAAATTGATTCCATACAAACAAATAGAAAATATCTATATAAAATAAAACAACCTATTAAATTTTTGTATGTATGTACAGCTAAATAATTTTGAATTTCTTTAAAGTAAATAATTATTTCTTTTTACAGAGAATTAAGGAAAAAAACCTTATCAAATGGCAAAATTTTAGAATCCATCTTACTTGAAGTTCAAATAAGAAGAAATGAACCAGTTTTTTTCAATACTTTTTCACAAATTCCAATGTTTTAAACAGGTTATACTTCTAGCATACAACACATTAAAAACCATCAGTATCATATAAAATCTGTTTAGCATTTAACTATGATGTCACATCTAGTAATATTTTAAACAAATTAGGCCTTGATATTATGTTTTAAAAGCTACGCTTTTCAATATAAATCAATTTACCTGGTTAATCTTCTTAAATTTCTGTCCAAAAAAGATTACCAAAGATAAGGAGCATCATATGACGAATTTTTTCTAAAATAAAAAAGAAGAAATTTTACTAATATAATGTTTCAACATCAAGTCAAAGAATTTTAGAAATAAAGGGGCAAGGTAATATTCTTATGCAATTAATCTTCTAAACGAGAAATCTAACTAATATTAATAAGTAAGAATTCATAGTGTATATGTCATAAACTTGATACATTGAAGAACATTAAAGTAATGTTTAGGAAAATCATGTGAATTAGATGATTATGCTAAAAATATTTTTAATTATACTCATCAAATAATTCAATATTATTTTAATACAAGCATAATATCTAAAAAAAAGATAAATTAAGAAAAAGCTTCATCTGAATTTCATCTTTATGATGGACTTATTAGATCTTAAAAGCTTATCCAACTCCATCTATCAGAATTTCATGACATGGATACTTACATTTAATGCAAAAAGCTGAGAATTTTGTATTTAGAAAAAGTCAACTCATCAATTTGAAGTTACAATTTTTAGTTCCTTCTGTCTTAAAATATTGAAAATTTAGGTCGAGAAACATTTAAATTATGCATTTGTATGTGTTTCAAAAGTAATAATCTATGAATGATTACCTTTTAATCATTTTTATAAAAGTGATCAAAAAATTAATCCTTTCTAAAAATGTTACAAAACATGATATGAGATTCTGCCCTTTACTCATCATCCTTTCAGTTTTTGAACACTTTCGTACAAAAATGGGTTGAAATCTGGAAGTTGGTACACACTCTTAAAATGGCGCCAAGTCGCCAAAGCTAACGCAAGTACTACCTGCATTTAGCTTTGGCGACAATGAAGTGCAGCGGTCAACGTCTTGCTTTGGCAATTTGGTTATGTTTTAAGAGTGTGTCCCAACTTCTAGATTTCAACCTTAAAATGATTAAAAGGAAAACATTTGGTACAACAAAGTATTTCAATAAATCATCCAAAACTAATAAAGCTTCAATGTGCAATAGTGGTAAATACTATTTTTGGAATATATCACCTACTAAATACATTGGAACGATACTATCTAGAATGAATTATACATCTCCAATTTCACATTCATCGATATTTATTCTACACCAATTTAAGGTTTTACAGAACACTTTAAAAAGATACAGTAGGCTTTCATTTCAAGTCATTCGATTTCTTTTTTTAAATGAGTACTTCAACGAATACAGAATTTCAAATAATTTCCATTGATTTTGAGAAGATGATTATTCTGACATCAAGATGATTAAATAATTTTAATATATTACAGAAAATGGATATCAAAAAATTTATAAATTTTTTAATGAATCTTTCCAAGTATTAGTCTTTACTATGAAAATCTTTCAGAGTTTTAACATTTAACTTGTAAACTAATATGCGAGTCGAGACAGAAAAGGTCTCATGTTGGTAGGGCACGATATAAAACTGGAAAATATTTTGAGGGCAAAGTTTTTGCAATAGAAACATACGACTTCCCAAAGTGTTTTATGTTTAGGTTTCATTAAATGAAGACATATTTATTAAGGATGTAATGAATAGTGTTTGAGCTGAATAACCAAATATCGATTATTCAGCAGCCAAATACTTACTTTTAAAAAAAAGTTTCACTTTTGATTATGAATAAAATATTTCTCAAATTTTAAATTTAAAAAAATTAAAGATTTAAAAAATTGATTTTTTATTATTAGTATATCCATGAATGATGCTAGAGTTTACCCGATGGGGGGGGGGGGGGGTCCCCCCCGAAGGGGAGGGATGACGTGGTGGGGGGGGGGGACGAATGTAATGAAATTTGTCGCAAATTTTCGCCAGATTATTATTTATCAACTATGGTTGAATACCCCTTACAAAATTTTCCCTGATGGGGACCCTGGCCCCCCATCTGGTGCCATCCCTGAGTATATCTAAAACAATGTTAACACTTTGAAGCAATTTTGTAATATTTTAAAATACATCAATTCTGCAATAAGAAACCCTTTTCATTTTGGGAATTGCTTCTCAAAAATAAAAGAGTCGTCATGCGGAAAGTGACAATGACAAAGAAGAAAATTCAGTGGATAAATTAAATTTATAAGAAATAAATTACTATTTTGATAAAGAACTTCTAATAGCTAGGATGGAATGTCGAGTTAATTGGTGGGAAAAAATGCAGTAAAACTTCCAAGATTTACAAAAAATATTATTCAGCTCCTGCAAGTACAGTGTTTACGAACAGTGTTGTGAAAATAAACGAAGCATTTTATTTCCTGAAGCAGGTAACATATATGAAACTAAATAGAAGAGATATCTTGAAAAATTATTGCTCTTGCATCATAATTTCAGACTTTTCAATGATAAATGATGTGACATTAAATACTTATGTACAAAGGAACTTAAAATTGAATAAATATTAGAAGTACAATATTCTTTGTTAAATATATTTAAAAATGCACTTAAAAAATTAGTATCTTGAATTTAATCGTAAGAATTTCGAACAGTGGCTGAATAATCATTACATCTTTAATATTTATCAGTTCTGGACTTTTACTACACGAAGTGTAACTTCAAGAATAAGACCAAATCAGTTCTAGATAAATGAACCATTTTATATAAAACTAAAATCCTAATAATACACTTTAGAAACTAAAACATCCATATTGAAGAGACAAAAATATGAATCTCAATATTTCAGAAAGAAAATCTCTTCTTCAGTACCACATAAAAATTTCATTTTTGTAACCAACACACTTAATTTACACATACACCTAAAAAAAAAATAAAAATAAAAGACGTGCCATTTTCAATGACACTTTAAGCCTTGCACAAGCCGATAGAAGTCTTGCTGTTATAGTTATTCAAAAATAATAAATTTTTAAGCAAAAAAAAAAGACAGTGAAGAAGAAATTTCAAAACGAATTTTATAAGACTAATTTCAAAGCAAGATTACTTGCTTTTAAAAGATCTGGTTTGGAGACAAGCAATCAAATTAAACCTTTGTGTAACAATTAAAAAAAAAAACAGTAATAGTATTCTTTCATCTAGAAAAGTGTTAAAAATTTTAAACTTATGCATATAGTATAAAAAAACATAATCTGTATATGTAATTAAGAATATCAACACATATATAAGCCATCTGTTTTATGAAACAAATATTAAGATTTTTTAAAATTATATTTTATTTTTAAATTACATAAATTATTTGTGTACGAAATTTTTATTTACACAGAAAGAAAATGTGAAAAAAGAAAAAGAGGTTTTTACTATAGTTATGTAATTTATGCCTCAAAAATGCATCAGTTGATGGGAAGATATGTTTAACTTCGAAAGACAGCTTAATAAACTTTATGTAAACTTTCAAATACAGTGTATGTCGCTTAGTGTCATACCAGTTAATGTTATCATTAGCTTTATATTATCAAAAACCCTCTTGTCCCAAACCAACACATTAAAACGTAAACAAAAAAATTCGTTTAGTGCGATTCCAACATTGTTTAATGTTGTCAGTTTTGAAGTAGAAAATTGACCAATACTTCATTTTGAAACAGCATTAACGATTGACGTTCATGGAACTTCTCACTCCACTTGTAAAAAACATCTAGGGCTGCTTCGCTTAGCAAGTTCCTAGAATCTGATATCGACCGACACAATTAGAAACTGCTTTGCCCAAGGAGGCTTTCAGTGAATCATTAGATGAAAACTTCCAACTGTCATCGAACCCCTTCAAGGAATGCTAAAGAGTGGATGTCCATTGACGAGGGCATTCCAGTAGCTGCCACACTGCAAGACTCGGAAATTTGTCAAGCTGTTTGTGAGCAAGACCAAGCAATAAACGTTGACAATTCCATCAGGGATGAATGTGTTGAAAACACCCTCCAAACGAATGCCAAAATGAGACAAGCAATTGGTATTTTGTAACACAGCGTGTAGCATCATTCAACAAATTTAAAAATCAATACGAGTAGGAACAATACAGAAGTGAAACTGCTAAGAAAACAATAATTAATGAATTTTTAAAATTATTTTGGAAATAAATTTTGTTGTGTTTGAAAAGTGCTTTTTTCTTCTTTTTCCTTGATGTGATAAAAATAAAGCTGATTTTACTCTATTCTGTTATCAATCTGTTAATGTAATCAAAATTCTTAAGTCCTGAAGTGATTACAATAAGTTACTGTACTGGGAAAAATTTAAATCGCTGCAGAGTAGGTTTTAAAAAATATATATATTTATTCACTAAGAAAACATTGGTACAATTTTCTAAAACATTCTATAATATGAAAACAAAAAACAAATACACATGAATATACAGCTTAGCAACGGATTCCGAAACTAACACTTTTAGACGATTTTACACTGGAAAGGGGTGTCGGGAAATGAGCCATATGAGCGCATTACCGGAGTTCTTTGTGAGATCACGCTAAGTAAAATGTAAACATCACCCTCCCATTCTTCACTTCCCCCTATTTTGATGAAAATGGCTCCGACCGGCCCATGCGCAAAAGCGCGGAGGGTTTCAGAATCCGTTGCTAATCAATACTAAAAGATATAACTAGGTTTCCAGACAAATGACAATAACACAAAATATTAAGCTTCTGGAAATCAGTGTAATTTTCAGCTTTCTCTGCATTCCTTTCATTTATTATAATAAAACAGTTGTTTCCAGTAAATTTATAAGTAGATGTTAAAGTATTTCATTGGCATAGAATTCACTAAACTCACAGCATGCTTTCGATGACATTCGATAAGAATATTAAATTAACACAAGAAAATAAACTAATCAAACGATACAAAACTCTGCTAATACAAAAAAATTTCAGTCTCCAATTAAACCCAATCAGAATGTCTAACTAAACCTTATCGTTTATTTACAAACTATAACACATAATTGGCGAAAACTGAACATGTTCCAACTTGTTAAAGTTTGCTAAAATTCAAAATATCCAGACTTTTCAGATAAGTTTGTCAAACAATGTATCAAAATAAAATTTTAAACAAATGTCAGTATCAATAACTGAAAGCATTAACCCCTTTTGAACAGTTGGCTAAGACCAAAAATGAAATCCGACAGAATATTCTTCCATCTATTGTACAAGCTAGGCAAATTTCATGGGTTATCCTACCATTTGGTTGAAATACGTTAGTGAGGGACAGATTTTTACAGTTTCCAGGCTTTTTTAAAACATGTACCGAGTTTATAAATGAAGAAAGAATGCGCTTAACATTGAAGTCAATGCATGAAAATCTTTTACATCTGATAATCTTCAGAAAAGTAATACATTCAACAAATTCTTTCTTCAACAAATTTGATTATAAGATGTATCTGTATTCCTTTCATGAACTTTTCTACCAAAAATGAACTGTTAAACACTGAACTACTTTGTCTATAAACTACTGGAGAAAAAATTACAATTTGCACCTCACTAGCTTTTAACATTTATATAATATTAAAAATCTATCAGGTACTTGAAAAATTAGATTTCTATGTACTACAAATATTTTGATAAAATTTAAATCATTCATACATCAAATGTTTTGAAACTATATAATTAAGGAATGTTTCGCCTTTAACGAATTTGTTTATTTGCTTTTCACTCAAAATATTCATAGAAGGTACACAGAGTGTAATTTTAAAGAAAAACAAATATTAAAGCAAGAATAATCAAAACGGGATCTAAAATTGTTACGAGAAAATAAAACGATTTAGCGACAACGTTTTGAAAAATTTTAACACCAATATCAATTATTAAATCTCAAAACTTCACAGTTATTTCCAAAATATAATCACATCAATAAGTTTAAACTATTGCTGATATCTTGGCTTACGTCATACTTGCTATTACTCACGTATTAAGAACAAGGCTAATATTGTGTGAGCTTTTTTTTTCTTGCTATTACTATTTGCCAATTAGTAAATAGAATGATAAAGGAAATGGCTACGCAAATAAATAAAATCTATAGATAAGAATAAGGTATTTTGAAATAAGTAACAACAATTGGCGGCTTTTATGTATATTAAATAATAGCATTTTGATAAAAAAAAAAAATTGAATTAAAATATAAGGTCAAAATCGCACATTACCTCAGACAACAGCGTCTAGAGCTAACACTGGCGACAGCCTGACTGGAGATTTTTTTCTCCCCTCCCGTCGGAATGAAACAATGCTGCCAAATTTTTGATTCAAAAACGGCCAATGAGGATAATACCAGTAAAATGAATCAGAATTCTCATTTATATATTTTTAAAATCTATTTTGTAATTTTCAGATATATCTTATGAATTATTACTAATCTCATCATCAACATCAGAATGCTTGATGCTTAACAAAAATCTTATAATATATAGTGCAGAGTTAGGAGGCTGCACATTGTAAAATCAATATAATTCAAAGGAATTTGAAAAAAAAAAACAAGTTAAGTACTTTCTAGAAAGCTTAAAAGTTTAATAATATTTCAATGAATTTATTTTCTATTTTTATTGAACTTTTGTCTCACTATATCTATATATCATATTATTTATCCATTGATCAATTTGTCCGAAACTATTAAAAAATAATCTAATGAAAATTTCTATTCTCTAATATTAGAGCTCATACAATGCTTTCTTAATTAATTGCTATGCTCGGCAAAACAATTGTTGCAATAAAATGAAGAAATAATTAGACCTAACCGTAACTGTTACAAAATGCAGAACACGTGAAATTTTGTTGTGGTTTTTTTGTAAAATATTGTGATGGCGATGTAAGAAAAGAAAGTTGTAGCAGCTAAAAGCGCACAGAATTTAGTAGTTCCAGTACTGAAAGTTTCATTTATAAACGTGAAAATGCCCAAAGTAAAAAGAGGCAAAAAAGACCAAGAAGTGATTGAAAAGCAAGGATTGCGTTTTAATACTTCTTTGGGTCAGCATATTCTCAAGAATCCTTTGGTCATCAACAGCATGATTGAAAAGGCAGCTTTGCGATCTACAGATGTTGTTCTTGAAGTTGGTCCTGGCACAGGTAATATGACAGTCAAAATGTTGCCGTTGGTTAAAAAAGTCTGCGCATGTGAAATTGACACTAGAATGGTTGCTGAACTTCAGAAGCGTGTTCAAGGTACTCCCATGCAGTACAAATTAGATATATTAGTTGGTGACGTTCTAAAATCACAGTTGCCGTTTTTTGACATATGTGTTGCCAATTTACCCTATAAAATTTCATCTCCCTTTGTTTTCAAATTATTGTTGCACCGACCCTTTTTTAGGTGTGCTGTTTTGATGTTTCAAAAAGAATTTGCTGACCGTTTAGTTGCAAAACCAGGAAGCAAGATGTATTGTAGATTATCTGTCAATACTCAACTCCTGGCTCGGGTAGATATTCTAATGAAGGTGGGAAAAAATAACTTCCGTCCTCCTCCTAAAGTGGAATCGACTGTTATACGTTTGGAGCCTCGCAACCCACCTCCTCCAATCAATTTCAAGGAATGGGACGGACTGCTTCGGATACTCTTTGTGAGGAAAAATAAAACTCTGAGTGCCTCGTTTAAACACACTTCTGTGCTGGAAATGATGGAGCAAAATTATAAAACTTACTGTTCTGTCAAAAATATTGAAATCCCGAAAGACTTCAACATCAAGGAAAAGATAGAGGAAGTGTTAAACACTAATGATTTCAGTCAAAAGAGACCAAGAACTATGGATATTGATGATTTCTTGCTCCTGATGCACGAATTCAATTCTAAAGGTCTACATTTCTCGTAGCAATACGTAATTAAGTATCTTGTTTAAACTATTTTCATCGAAAATGCTCTATATGCTAATACAAAATATGTATATTTTATATTAGGTTAATATTTCAATAAATTGAAATAATAAATGTAGTGGTTCTTTTTTATTTCATATTAAAGTCTAATTGTTTCCTTTTGTTATTTTCGCATTTATATCAGAAATCTAGCATCATTGGTTACTCATCAATATTGGGTATGATATGTCTCGACAGTTGAAGTACGAGATGGTGCTTTTTATGAGTCATAAAGATTTTCATTTACAAATTTTAAATTAGTTTTCCATTTTAACTCAATTGAGTAGCATTAAGAGAAAAGGAACTTGCATCATCCCATTGATCAGCTTCAACAAATAAAAAATTTGACAGAGGATATGTCAATTAGGTTAGTGGGATTTCGTGTTGGATGTGAGAAAATTATCTTCTGGTGAGTAAGCAGATTTTTCTGCAAGATATCACTGTCAGCTCGCACTCTTGTATGCAGGTCTAAAAATATAAAATATCTCTAATTTTTCTCAAGATAATTACTTATATTTATTCAAATAATGAATTTATTACAAAGGAATAAGGATGAAATTAAGTAGTTTGCTTAAAATTGGTGTTTCAGATGTGTGAATATAAAATCGGGTAAAATAAATGCATGATGATGATGAAGCTGTTTGAGCATTACAGGCATGGAAAACCAGTTTCTAATTTTCTGTTTCATACCAGTATTGAAGTTTCATGGAACATATTCCATTTTTACATTTACTATGTCTACAGAATATGATTAAAAATTTTATTCGGTATGTGCATCATATTATTAGTCTTGGAACAGAAAATTTGCTAAATGCCTTGTGAAAGAAAAAATTTTGATGCAGATTGTGTTACAGCTGCTGTGGAAGTGCAGCTGTTCTTCACTACAAATGAAAAATTAATTTTTATTGAATGCTTTTCACATAAGAGCTTCACAATCAGCTGTACAAGTAAGACCTGCCTACACTAACAGTTGATAAAGTTAGGAAAGTATTTGGTATTTTTCCTTTCTTTTTAATGAATTTCGGATTGTTTGTAAAAGAGTTTTCATCTATAATTTAAAAATAAATTCTGTTTCATGTAAGAGAATTGTCTTATTCATGTAATTTTCTAATATTAATTTGCTATTAACTGATATATCGAATTACAAATTGATGTATTGCAATCTTATTTATTCTAACTATGCAATTCCAATATCATTAGAAGAATTCCATTATAATTATCAAAATGAATTAATAACCAAAAATTATTTGTTGGAACTCTATATCATCTCTTATAATTTTGTCATAAAAATAATCTGATGATATTCTCATACCAATTAATTAGGGCAGTTAAAAAAATAATAAAAGGTAGTTCTGATGCTCAATATAATTGATTTATCAGTTTGTGTTTAGTATTATGCATGGCCTCTGTTCATTACATTTGAGTTTATTTTAAATATTATTAGGTTACATTTTTATAGTTGTTTTCTAGGAGCATTGGTTAATGGTTTCTTTCAACATTTATTTCATAAAATGTGGAGATAAATTTTAAATTATGTAAAACTGCAACTTAAATATTATAAGGTAGGGTCAGGTGGGGTAAAGTGGTCATACATCAAATAAAATGCTATAACTTTGTAATGAATATTGGTATGAATGTAATTTTTTTTTTATTTTAGCTTTTAACAGTTAAGAACTAAGTTTAACATTCAAAATTATACTAATTGCAACACTTTAGTAGGAGAAAACACCCATTTTGTTCGTTTATGTAGCAGTTTGAAATTGGAATACCTAATTTAACTTCTCTCCTACATTTTGTTTAATTAAGTTTTCATTAGATTGACTCTGCAGAAAGCTTCATATAGATCTCAAGAATACTTCCTCATTAACAGATAAGCTGAATTAATTACAAATATTATTTTATAGTAATTTAAGTAAAATGGGGTAAACTGGTCATAGGGATAGGCTTAACATGCATCACTGTTTTAAAATTTCTTAAGCTTTATTAGACAGGTATTAGTTAAATATTAATTTAAGATATATTACAGATTATAATTAAAGATTTGAAACTGGATAACCCCAATTTTTGTACCAAAAGCGTCGCATAACACATATAAGAAATCGGCCAATTGCAAAAAAGGATATTTTTTTTAGTGTATCAGCAAATTATTTCATGCTACCTTTTATTTTTTACAAAGGAGTTCATTTATATGAGCAATAGACTAAAGGTAGTGCTAAAATAGACTAAAGGTATGGCTTGGAAGACTTGGCTTTGTCCTTTTTTTTTTAGATTTGAAAAAACCTGTTCTTTTAATTTATGATGGGCATGGAAATTACATGACTTATGGAACAGTAAAAAAGGCCATGCATAATTGCACTATAATTTTTGTATAATTACACTCTAAAAGATTTGACACGATTTGTACTTATAACTCTATAACCACCTGTTTCATCTATACATAAAGTGGTCATATAGAATTCAAGAGAAAAAAGAAAAGTTCAAAAACAATAATGAAGGTTTGACTGAAGAAATTAGTAATAAAACAACTACAAAAAGAAAGAGATGCAAGAAAACGGTTAAAAAACATGCAAAGAAAAACTTGATAGAAAGCAGAAAATGTCTTATTCAGTCAAGTGAATCTGCAATTGCAGATAATCAATTATCACAGTATTTCTGTGAGATGTTGGCAAAATATGAAGGGGGGATCAATCAAAGAGCTTATTGGACAATTTTTGAAAAAGTAGGAGATTTTCTGTCTTAAAACTTCAGACTTACACCTTTCTTGAAAATCATAACATTGTTGGAATTCAAGAGTCAGATATCCTTAAAATTCTTGATAAGCCAACTTTTGATCCTAGGTTATTAAAAATATAATAATTTGAACAAATAAACTGATTTTCTTTTAAAGTTGAAACTATATTGAGTTTTGTTAAATATTTAAAAAAAAACTTTGCTTACTTATAATATGTTTTTATGCTTATTTTTTAATTATGACCACTTTACCCCACCCCATAGGGTAAAGTGGTTATAAAAACATGACAAATAGAAGGTGTCATAAAATTGTTAAATTCAATTATTTTTTCCCCAAATTCTAATGCAATGTGTTCTTCAATAATGTAATGTAAAATAATAACCAAAAAATGTGAAATATTTTAACAAATTCTTATACAGTCAGACCTCTATTTAACAAACCTCTATTTTGAAAACTTTTCCTTGGAACCAAGAACATTTTGTGAATTTTTCGTAAAATAACCTCTAAATAGTGAAGTGTATTCTCTATTTAACGAACTTTTTCTTGTGATCCAGTATTTTATTTTCTCCCTATTTCTCAAAATATTTCTGAACATTTCAAACTTATTCTTTCTTTTAACACATTTTGTGGTGATCAATGAACTTGAGCTGGGTTTACCACCCTCCTAATTCATCGAGAACAGTAAAATCGCAGTCATTCTTTTCATTTCATCCAGGAGGTGCAACCTTTACCCCCACTGTCCACTTCACTAGAAAAACTTTCAATATCCCCCTTTCACCCTCAATGGAGTTGTCCCGTGTCCTCGAACTTTATCAGTAATTAAATTTAAGGACGCATGTGGTAATGTATGCTTAAAGTTACTTGTTGAAATAAATGCGATAATGTCATTAAAATTCTTTAATTTTAATATAAAATTATTTTTTAAAATTGAAAATACTGTGTATTCCCGCGCAATGTTTTGTTTTATTCTGGTTTTCCTTGCAGATTTCTTTTTGATGGGTAAGATATATAAAATAAATAGATATTAATTTACAAAATAAAGGAGTGATTAATTACTTTTTTAATAATAATATTTCATGTTTATGAATTCAAAATCTGTTTTGTGTAGTTTAAAGTATTTTAATCGAATGTTTGCCATGTTGTGACAGGGTTAATAAAAATAATGACCAGTTAATCAAACGTTATGATAACTTTGCCATGGTTTGATAAATATAATGACTGGTTAAAAGGTGAATCTCTATTTAACGAATTTTACATATAACGAACCTTTTTTCGGGATTTAGCGACTTCGTTAAATAGAGGTCCGACTATATTTATAATCAACCTAAGTTAAAAAATGTGGATTTCTTGTCCACTTTAACCCACCTGACCCTAAGGTTTTTCAGTGTTTTTTGTTATTTTAGTTGGTTTTCAGTGAAGGGTAAAATGATGTAGGATTTTTCATTTTTGTTTTTTCTAACTGGAGTATCTAAAATGGGGAATTTTAAAGATCAAGAACAAATACTTCAATATCTTCTGATTTTTGAAATTGAAATTTTTTCAAATATCACCATTTTATACAATGACAGAAACAGTTTGCCATAAAGTATTTGTAACTTAATTGTGTTTAATATTATTTCTGTTTTTTCAACTTACATCTTATGTTTGAGAAAACGAATCTTCAGGAATTTCGCATAATTTTTAGTTAATTAAAATTTTAAAAAATGCTCCAAGGTGCACATTCCCAACCTCCAAAGTATGTTTGTGCCAAATTTCATAGCTCTAGGCCCAGCAGTCTGCTCTGTAGACTCTGTATCTTTTATGACAGGAAATATTTTTTTTATTTACATATTTCTTATTCAAAAAACCTCTTAGTAAACAATAATTCCGTGTGAGGTATTTTTCGTTGCTTAACAATTTTTCTTGCACTTCAGATGTCTAATCAAAACTAAGCACTTCTCTGCTTGTCAAACGTTGCCAAAAAATATTATCAAATTATATCATCACAATTGCAATAAATAATCAGATGCATCGTGGCATCCAAACTATATCACTCGCATGATATACCACTGACTTGATTTACTACTTTTTATTAAAAAATGGAAATTAATTTGAAATATATGATTAATATAATTTAAAATTTCTCGGGAACTATTGATCATAGCGAGATAAATTTTATATCAATCGATAGCAAATTTTATTTCACTATTTTAGAGCTATTAAATCTGAAATTAGAACGACAATTACTCTTTTAAATTTAAAATTATTGAAACTTAGTTTCTCTATCAATGACATAATGCTGTTTAACGTCTCGCAGTGCTATGGCTCGAATTTTATTGTTGGTGACATCAGACCTTTACCAGATCAGTGAGAGACAGATCTGGGCTATTATACTGGTAATGTTAATGATTTATAGGTTGCATTATTGGAGTTGATTCATATTCATGCTATAGATATCAAGTGCACCGCGCCATTTTAAATTTGGAATCCACTGTACATTTGCCTAAAGTACTTAAGTGTTTGTACATAAGATGCTGCGCAATTAATTGCTCCGTGACATGCACTGTTTGGTTTGTTATGTGACCTGTGCCATCATTTTTTATCATCGTTACTTCATGGTTTATGCAAGTCAAAACACTTTAACTCGACTCCCCTGAACAATAAGAATCACGAAGGACACTATAATACATTCGTTAATTTAAAAAAAAAAAAATAACACTGAATTAACTAGCCAAAAAATGTTTTCGACCGCATCAACGCTACAAGTACGAATGCAATGACTATAAAAGCGAGAAAATTTTCAATCCTCCCAAGCCAGAAAGCAATGTTGCCTCGTTTTATTTTTTTAAAAAAAAGAGATTAAGAACACAAACAGAGAGATGTGTTGATTTGAAAAAGAAATCAGGAATTTTGGTTTAATTTGGGGGGCTGCAGCCCCATAGCCCCCCCCCCTCCTGGATTCGCCACTGTCTGTAACTCAAGAAATACAGGCTTTTTTAAAATTAAAAATATCTTCTATCATACTTGTGTGATTTCTTTTTTTCAAATTAATAACGTGTGATTTTGTGATTTCAAATTAAGTCAGCTGCCAGGAACAGACTTATTGTTTCCCACTGGGTTCTCAGTTTTATAACAGCATAGGATTCAGGCTGATTCTGTTAGATAAATTAATTTTTGTTTTGGTCATATTTAAATTAATATATATTAAAGCGATAATCTTTACTAATACTGATAAAATGGACCCGGGAACCGTATAAAAAGCTAGAGATAGAATGTGCGTCTTAATTTTTCAAATATATTTAGCGACTCCAAAAAACGTGACCTGTCTTTCCTTTATTTAAAATAATTACAATTAGTAATAATCTATCTTTGGACTTAAAACTAATTACAATAATCTGAGACACTATATGTAATCAATTAGTGAAAT
>BGPR01003709.1:45896-110444 GCA_013235015.1 Araneus ventricosus
AACATGTGTTTTGGTTTTCCAAAATTGAAAATCCTCTCTTAGATTGACCCATTAATTAAAAAAAGCTCTACTGCTTCTGCAGTTTACTAATGAACTGCTTTTAATTCAAATCTATGTACTGAGAATATTGTCTTGTGCGGTTTCAATTTTAAACCAAATTTTGCAGGGTGGCTTACCACTGGCACTCCCTTCATCTCGTCCCCCATCTTGCACCTGCACGCCATTGCGCCAGAGAAAAGAGCTCTCCATCAGGCCCAGGGATACTTTCCAGCCAGGCAACGCAGGTGGTTTCTCACGGTGAGTCTTTGTTTGCTTTGGGACTGTCATAAATGATGTCACACCTTTTTTCAATATATTTTGACTCCCTCCGTCACAAAGTTAACACACTTCACCTATACCCTTCCCACATGTCCGCTATATTACATAAACATATACTCTGTGTTCATTGAATACACCTCGTTATAGATCATATTTCAATTTTATTTTAAACTTTAACTATGTGTTTTAATGACATCTGAACAGGAGGTTTCACTTTAAATGGAGTGAAGAAATTTCTGCTGCTACCAATATTCCTTGTGGAACCTAGCCTGAATGCCTTTTTTCGGAAAAGAAAGGAATATAGTGACAAAAAAAAAATCACTTGAGTTATTTTATGAATGATTAAAAAATAATTTCAAATCTCCCGGTAATTCAAAATATAATCTGTGATTTTAAATGTTTTTATTTTAACCAAAATGTGTGATTCACACTTCTTGTTATCCCTCCCCCCCCTTGTCTAAGTTTCAATCGAACCCCTTCCCTCAAGCGTGACTACTCTTGTAGGATGGCCCCTTGCTGACTGTATTGATTTTTCTAGAAGTCTCATTTTTATGAATTTTCCAAGAGGTTATACACAAAACGGCATGAGCGCATAATTTCCATAGCGTCTTTCTATGCCCGCTGTAGGTGATTCATCATGGTCTTGACTTACAGAATCTTACGAACGGTAGTAATGCAGCAAAATATATTTAGTCTGACTATGTATCTTTGCTTGTATTGTCTTTAATATACTTTAATTACTAATTTTTTAAATTTATTTATATATTTTTGTATACACATATATAAACATAATTAAAGTAGTATAAGGAATTTATAAAGCCTATAAACATAAATAGTTGTGGTATACTTAATGATTAAACTGGATCAGCCTTGACATTTCATTTTTCAACAGCAGTTGTACAAATTTATATAAATGAGTGAAAGGAATGAAGAAAATTTCGGATAAATTTTTAATTAAAATTGATTAACTGAATGAATTTTCATGGTGTTTAATAAAAATTCTTGTTAAATATCCTACTTAAGTTAAAATAAAATATATTGTTTTTAATAATTAACTGTTAAATTATTCAAAATTAGTCTAAAGCAAGAGAAAGTAAGCTTATACAAATATGCAGTAGTACTAATTGGTATAGCATTATAAGCAAAGTACTGGCCTTCAAGATATGCAAATAGTTCCAGTTATGTTGGATCATTCATTAAACAGCCAAATTTTATTGCTCTTGATGGTATGGCAAATTTTATCGATTGCTTCTTTGCAATTAATCTCTTTTCAATCAACTCTTTTTCTTATCATTGCTGTGAAATGCAAGATTTCTAAGATGTTCTTAATCTATGGTTGTCTCTAAAATGACAGAATGAACTGTCATATTGCTACCAGAGATTCACATCCAACAATTACACTGGGAATTGTAAAAAATCTAAATTACAGATATGATACAGGTACTTGGAACTTAAAAAACATGAACTTTATAAATACGGAATCGAAACACCAGAAGTAAAATAAGCATGGATTAATTGAAGAATAAATGAAAATAAATTTATACAAAAGTGCCTTGAGATATGAAAATATTGTAGAATTATTATTAAAGAAAATTGAAATGGATAAAAATGAATTCGATGTGAGCTTTTGTTAAAACTAAAACTATGGTAAAATTATCACTCAAAAAAATATAGGCACTCAAAACTTCTTTGATTGTCATAATTTTTTAGATTCCTTTATTTCTCGTTTTTTGAGATAACAGTTCTAAGCTTTCTTTTATGCTTCAAGTCTACTATTTTCCTCCATTTCTTCAATTTGCTCCCTTTCTTGATCGAGGGTTTTTCTTTTATTTTTTCTCTCTACTTGCTATTTTCTCACTAATAAGTTCCTCCTAGCACCATTTGCCCTGATGACTTTACATTTTCAATATGCAACTCACACAAAAAAATCTTTCTTTTCTAAAAATTCAACAGCAGAGACTGCTCTTTTGCTCTCATTTGTGTATTTAACACTTTAAATTGAAGAATATGTTCAATATATATTCTTCCGACCTTTTTATCTATCAATCTGACATTATTTTTGAATGTGCATTTACGAGCGAGAGTTTTGTTTGCGCTGTATTTACGTCATGTGCACCTTCCCCCCTCCAACAGCTACCAAAAAAAAATTCTAATACAGGATTTACATCGGATCCCAAGAATGATAAAATTGGATGCCGGAACAGCTGAAATCCGTACAAATGTCTGCGTCTCTATGTTGATAAAACAAAGTAGGAACGAAAACTAACAAAATGAAATCTAACAACAAAAAACAATAAAATGCCTTCAACTTCATGAGAGCTAACGATCTACTTTTTCTCACGAAATTCGGATCGGGAGAAATTTTGGTGAATTTCCTCATCCAATCAGTATTCCGGAATGAATTCTCATTGGATGAAACAAAATGATTGACAAAAGGAAGAAAAATAAATACAACTTTCAGGCATTCCTCCCAATACTAAACTTTGACTCCCAAAGCAAGCGGCAAAACGCCGATACATAACTCGGATGATACAGTAGCACTTCGGCAGGATTACACAAGTATCTTATGAGGTTCGAAATTCTTTCGCTTTAGAACCATATGTAAAATTTACTACATGACATTCATTTATTTGGATGAGCATCCCCACAACACATTAAAAAATTTTGTAATGCAGATTTGACATGATCCAATGAATGATTAATTCTGATGCCGAAAAGCGAAACATCCGTTTCCGGGAAATGATGTCATGTCTGAAATTACAATTCTTATGTGGATGGGTTAAATTACAGGTGTACAACCTCATCTTAAAAAATATATATATAACAATGTACTGATCGTCTAACTATATGTTTAAATTTGGACTCATAGATGACAACTAAAATGAGCCACATTGTTCCTGAATTTATTACAGTACCTTTGCATTATTTCAATTCTGGAAAACAAAAAGAAAATGTCACACCTCACAACACTAACTGTTCATGGGTGAGGAACTTGTTAATTTACAAAATGATAAATGTTACAAATATTAAGATAGTTTGTGGACAAAATCATCTGTATTGTACATCAAATATAATTTTATATAAGATCGACTTGATCAAAATCACATAATAAAATATTGTTGCGTTTTGACGAGTTTTATATGTATATTGTAAATAAACTGTTCTGTGGATGTACGTAGAATGTCAATCCAATAAGAAGATTTAAAAAAATAAGCCTCTTTATTTACAAATATTCTAGGAAAAGAAACTGGCTTAGTATTCAAAACAGCACTCGCAAAAAATTCACAGCAGAGAACCAGTAAATCCAACACAGCGGCATCAAAGGTTTTTATCAGCCTACCAGCTTGGCTTGCTGAGTCAAATCTAACTGACTTTCTTCTGCTTGGAGTTTGTTTTATACTTTTGGAACAGAAGTGACGCACACTCCAGAAAAGTTCATGAGCCAGTAGAATATAGGTTAAAGTTCGAAGTCCTTCAGAAAATTCACTTTGTCGCCAAATTTACTTTCGCAATTAGCATCTCAAAGAAAACTGACTATATAGCTTTGTAACATTCTCTTATAGCTCTATAACATAAATGCTTTATATTTCATACAGTGTTCTTCTCACTTAATTTTTCTAGATACTACAAAAAATACAAATTCTTGAATCAAGCTAAGGATTTTTGAATTACAAATTGGCACATTAATCTCATGCTTTATTTACATTTGAAGAAAGTTAGACATACTTTCTAATGTAGCCATTCCTAATTTTTTTTTTCCTTTAAAATTTTATTATATTAATTCTTTTAACACTGACTGATTGAAAATTAATGGCTATGTCTTCTTCTTTACCAGACAAGAGGTGATTGGTGAAGAGTGGCAAATCAAGCACATGATGTCTTCCTTACTGACTCCTGCAATTAATACTATAAAACAGATTTTAGTGTATTTATCTTTGTTATAAATTGAGTTTACCATTTTTTAGTAAATGGGTTCTTTTGTTTTATTTATTTTCTGAATTGTCACCTCCCAACAAGAGATTTTATATCTGCAAAGATTAAAGAAAATAATTATCATACCATCGAGTTCAACCATGCAGCACAGCGGGTACGTTTAGCTACTCTACGGTGCCTGGGCTTCCTTCTCGCCAATTTTCTGACGCACCATTCATGTTGCTGTCACTTAAATACCTGCTCTTGGATGCGCAGTGTGCTTTTCATTGCTCTGAGCTGCGCATGCTTCATTTGAAAGGAGATGAATCAGCCGCAATCCTCTCGCATTTGCACGTATACCGGGCAATTTTACTTAAAAAAATAACTCAGGGGCTTAATTCCCCTGCAAAAGCAGGACTACTAGTAGTCTAGCGATTATTACATGGCAGTGAGAAAACACAGAATATATAGCATACAGTTCTTGAACAAAGTGAATGAAAATTTCAAAAATGAAAAAGGGGAGTTAAACTTCACTCTACCTATTTGAATTGCTCAATTGCTCTGTTTACACTTAGGCACACTGGTATCCATGCCTATCAATCCCTGATCTTCACTACCTCTAGGGAAATAACTAACTTTGGCTTCCACATATCAAGCTGATGGTAGGTCGAAAAGGAACAATTTCCCCAGGAATCCGGAGCCATAATCAACAATCCAGCTGTACGAAGCGCACGTAACGAAAATGATAAAATCAGAGTAATCAAGAAACAGAATTTCAAACGATTTTTAATTCAAATTGATTGAATCGACCAATCACATGAAAAGATAACGAACAAACAAATCGTAATATCGCGCCATGCTCAAGAAACAGTGACGAAAAAGATCAATTTCCGCGCATGCGCAATCCTACCTCATCAAAATCATCATTCGCAACCAAAACAAAATGTCTTCTCATCCCATTCCTGGCAGCGACAAAAGTTGCTGATCCACACAGAACGAAGCTAAGTGGGCACGTAGAATAAACATTAACACATTTCTTTTTAGTCCACTTAAGCTCGTGTGAGGGGTTTTGAGGACAATCATACTCGAATCGACACTGTGCCGCAGAATGAGAATAGAGAAGTTCCCTACTCAATTCCACCACCAATGTGAGAATGATTTGAATCCAGGTGGCAGATTTTGTGCCATGCATCCACATACATGACAGATTTTTTTAATGGAATCAAGATTCAAACCTGGTTCTCTCTAAACCTGAAGTCAGACCAAATGAGCAGTTAACCAAATTTGGCCAAAACACTCTGAGCTTCTAAATGAGTTGACAATTGTATATAAACTGGAATAGTTTATATGCAATTAATCTATCCAGACTTGTAGCTCCTATTATAGCTGTATCCTATTAGTCCAAGCACACTATCTTTGATTTCTAATACTAATTTCCTCAATGCAGGTCCACATTCTAAATGAACAGAATTAAGGAGTGAAATGACTCAAAATAACACCCAATACTAGTATGTTGACTAAGCAAGATAATTCAAGATCGTCCGAATCCTTTAAATAGGCTTGGCAGTCAAGCTAACTCTCTGACTGCGCTGGAAGATCATCTGTTTTGCTGCATTCATGATTTCGAATGTTAATGGATTTACTTAGTATTTTTAAAACATTGAATTAAGTATGTAGTACCATCTGTGTGTGGATGTTTATAAATCTGCATCTACCTGAACATTGATTCCTTTAGTCTAGTGGTTAAGAGTGTTAGCCCCTGGACCAAAGGTCCCAGGCTCTAATCCACGCACTGCACATGGTGACCAAGAAGAACACGCAACACCTACTTTAGTCCCACTCTAGATGGCAGACCAAAAAACTCACGTCTACTTCTACACCAACTCTCCACATACAAAGTCTGTGACGAACTCTCACAGACACAAAAGTGTATGACATTTCTCCTATAGCACAAAGCCTGCACATACACAAATGGGAGGCAAGTCTACGGATATGCACGAGACTATACGCTTTCCTGATATTCAAGTATAATATCAAACAAGCTTTGGGGTTTTCCTGAGTACAGTGTCGACTACGCCTTAAGTGTGATGTTTATAAGTCCACATCCACCTCCGAATTGGGAATTCTTTTGTCTAGTGGTTAAGATGCTAGACTTCGGGATCCAAAGCAAATAGCCTCGTCGCTGCTTTAAAACGGGATAAATATAACTCAGCTTTAATCTAACAACCCTTTCTGATTGTCAAATTCTGTTTGGTTCAATGCTATTTGAACAGTGTTCTTGTAAAAGTCTCTACCAAAATAATTCAAAAAAAATGACAGTCAGAGGATTATAAGGTAAAATTCTTCATCTGTCGTAACCTTACACTTTCAGTATTAACTGCATGGTACGAAATCGGTATGAAAACACTCATAATCATGTGCTTGTGTCAACTGAAGAAAAGGACTGCATTTCTTATTCTTTCAGGATCAAAATTTCTAAAATAACAGTACTTGAGGCCAGTTCTCAGGGTTAGATGAACAGTACTCATCATCTGAAGACAAAGTGCACCTTAAAAAAAATTTTAAATACACCAATTAAAAAAACGATTTGGAAATCTATGTAAGACCAATCTTCCTGATCTTATTCAATGTCTGTTCTCTTAGATTTAACTTGCATTAGGCAGAAAAATTAATAAATTTTTATCATCAACCAAAATTTTCCTTCTAGTAATGCAGTTCTAAGTTGACATGGAATTAACATTATAATTGATTAGTTCTTAAGAATTAACATATTTTAAATTGATGTGGTATCACGTTAATTTGGAAATAGTGAAACCTTTTTGTATTTAATAACAGTTATTTGAACAAGTGCCTTGAATCTTGGAAGAAATGCACATTAGCCTGTTTCTGCAAGAGTTCCAGAGAACAATGTTCAAAATAGAACATAACAGCTTTGTACAGATTGGGTTCTCTGACCTATGATCTGCTGGGTTTATGTTTATGGAAAACCAAATATGAAACAAAATAAGAATTTAAAAAATAAAACCTGCTTTATTAAGCATTAAACTTCATTAGATCTAAGCAACAACATGCCTTACTAGCATACTCTAAGAGATTCATGAACAATCTAAACTAGACAGAAGCATTTCAAACATAAAAAAACTCCCAACTACTGAGAATGCTCAGCCTTAGACACACCCAATAGTTTTCTGAGCAATTACAAGGGCAAACACCCGTTGTTAACCAGTATAAAATAATGATCTCAATGGCTGCTTGTTTCTACAGACATTGAGATGTAAATAAAGGTGGGGAAAAAGCTTAATATCTAGATTAACACAAAATTATTTAGAGCTATACATTTAAACTTGTAATCTTGACACTATGAAATTTTAACCAAAAAAAGTCCCACTCTTCTGCGACTAAAGCTGAACGAGTTATGGAGCTTTGAATTTCATGATTTTTACCAATCAGCGGCTTCGTCGAGCAACTGTTGCGCATTGATTGGTGAATCGGCTGCAAGACGGCTATTGAAATGGTGTAAAGTGGACTAAGTCAGCGATATTCAAAGCTCCATAACTCGGTCAGTTTTAGTTGCAAAAGAGTGGGACTTTTTTTGTTTAAAATATTAGAGTGTAAAAAATATTTTACTGAATATGACTGATAGTACCGGGGGAACGTATAAAAAGTTAGAATTCGGAACTTTTTCACGAATATATTTAGTGACTCCAAAAACATAAAATATAATTCTTACCTTTATTTAAAGCATTTTTCCAATTGGAACTATATGTCTATCTCTAACGGTTTAGAAATTGGCTATTGGACCGCAATAAGTGTGGTCACCCTGTATATATACATAAATATACGTGTTTGTATTTTTTTACTTGTATATTTAGTTAGTGGGCCTCAAAATCTAATTTTACACAAAAGGTGGTCCTCACAACCAAAAAGGTTGGGAATCACTGCTCTATCACATCGGAAAATGAGTGAAAATTGATTACAAAAGTCGACTTTATGAATATGAAAGAAATTAAATAAAAGCGTTTAATAAAAGTTGTCAGCCATTGTGTTGATAGCTGGTCGATATGTTCTATTAACCCTTCTTTGCATGATTTTTTCTTTATTGGTGAAATAAATCAAGGTGATATAATTCATGTTCAAAATTAAAGGAAAAATGGTTAAAAAAATCTTAGTATCTATTTATAGTATAAATTTAGTAAAAAACAATATGATGGAAATTTCCATCGTCATGCAAAATTAGATTAAACGCAAACTTTTTCAGAAATTGCTCTAAAAATAACAGAAACACACGTTACAAACCTTTCATCCACATCACTTTTTTAGCAATAGAAACTCAAATATAACGAAACAAAATTAAAAACGAAATCATACGTTTATTGCAACTACAACAAACAGCGGAATGACAACTTCAAGCTCGTTTTACTGATAGTGACACTTGCTTATTTTTGACAGCTATGTTTTTTTTTATGCAATGGACATTAAAAAGGTATCCAGGCACGATCAACTTAAAGTGAACTTGTTCTTTTATATAATTTTTGGGCATTCAATGTTATGATGGAAATTTCCACCATCATGCAAAGAAGGGTTCATTGACTTACACATACTTAAAATATATATAAAATCTGCAAACCTTGCACAAATATTAGTATTCACTTTTTAACATAATTATTTAATAAATGTAGGATTTGTATTTTTCCAGTCTAGCTCAAAAGCGTAAGTTTAATTCCTTTCGTAAGCGTAACAATATTTTCTCACTTTCCGAACAAGCTGATTTGAATAATTGGTGTGTCAGCAGAAAGCGATCACGCGCTTTCTCACGGTAATCACGTGATGCGTGGGTGTAAGCTCTCCGTTAAAAACCCAGTGTAATGTTTAAATCCGCATGAGATGACTTTTTGAAATCGAACGGACCAGTCATGCGGTAAGAGAGCAATAGGCAACGAGCTACGGGGTCTTCAACCCTGTCAGCACGGCGGCGATGGCTGTTAACTGTTAAATAATGTTTAAACGATGTGTAAGATGATAACTTAAGTGAGTAACAACCCTAAATCTTTCCTTTCTAACTGTAAATAATTACCTGTGTAAATACTTTTCTTATTTCATATTATGTTGTTTTAATTGATAAATAATTTAGTTTTAACTCCTGTTTTCTCATCCTTTATCTTTGGTGCATTACCCCTAGAGTGCCCGTAAGATAATGCTTTTTCTAAGTTATCTTGGCTTCGGCCGTAATCATAATAATTTCTACAAATTTTTGGATCCTCGCCCGGGATCTGTGATCACAACCCTTTTTCTACAAAATTGATTGCTCAAGCCGGGATTATTCCCCTGCAACCCGTATTCCTACAAATTTTTAGCGGCTCAGGCCGGAATTGAGATTATTTCTACATAAATTTTGATACAATTTGTTCATTTATTTCCGCAATAGTGCCCGGGGAATAACTTGATTTTTTTATTTAGTATTAGTATAACTTGTTTCCGCAGTGGCGAAGCAAACGTGAATGGCGCCCGGTACAAAATGTGATTCTTTCGCTTCCGGTTGTTGTTGTCATAGCTAGCTTAGCAAGTGTAAATGTCAGTGTATTGATTCCTCACCCCCCTCTCACCATATTTGGCTTAAAAAGTGGCATAGACGCTATAACGTTTTACCATATAACGTATTCTTTCATTAGACCCCCCGCAGGTGGGAAAAGTATGTTAATTGCTTCTCTGACTTAAATGTGGTTGGAAACGCGCTTGGTGGGTGCGAGCAGGGCCAGATTTGTCATAGGGCCAACCTAGGCCATGGCCTAAGGTTACGCAAATTTAACAGAAATTTTAATAAAATATTTAAAAATTTCGGTATTATTTTGAAAAGACCCTATAAAATATTGTTTTTTGAGCGCATTTACCCCAGATAGCAATTTTAGTTTACAGCAAGTTTGACACGACAAAAGTGCAAGCTTGAAACAAGTTAACGCAAACGAGTTAGTCACCACGCGTCAAACTTGTCACAAATTCGTCGCTTCAAACTCATTGCAAGCTATAGCAAAAACAGAGTACGCAGACAAACCTCGGATTCGAACCCCCGACAACCCACTTCATAGCCAGTCGCCTTAGCCACTCAGCCAGATGGACTCTGAGAAGACAAGATAGATTGCGCTACTAGATCGTGCATCTACACGTTTTATTTTAAACTGTTTTCTTGATTCATTAATTTTTTAAATTTTGAGTTGAGAATATGATTTGAAGTCAAAGAGAGAGAGAGAGCGATTTTCGCTAATAACTACGTTTTGGTAATGGGATAAATTATGAAATTAGGGTTCAAAAGTAATTGCTTTTAAAAATATGGGACACAAAGTAAGTTATTATTTTTCAACAAACATTGGCTGTTTTTTAGGTTTAAATTTTGTTTATGAACGTTCAAATTTCAACATTAAGAAAGAGGCGATATATAATTTTCTTTAAAGTGCGAATTGAAAAGATGGAGAATTTTTCAATTTTTTTTTTTTATAAAAAGACCCAGTCCGTTTTTAACAAATTATCATTGATTTATTGACTTAATAAAAAGAAGGAAGGTCTAGGAGATGCTAATAAAAATCGGATGTTTTTTAAAACAGAGACAAAGATCAAAACCAGATATATACAACTGTATCCAGGTCGTGGTGTGTAAAGTGTGATGTATCAACTGTGATGTAGGGGGGGGATGAAATCCAAGATGGCGCAGCGAGCTCACCCCCCCCCCCCCTCAGGGCCGGGGACTTTTAGTATGTTCATCATAAGCCCCTCACGAACATGTGTACCAATTTTCAAAACTATATTGTTACAGTCATGGAAAGTCGCTTCCCAGCAATGCAAGTCTTATGGTTGGGAAGAGAGTTTTACAAGGTGAAGCATGGAGTGACCTCAGCGACTCTCGTGGCACGCATGACCTTGGCGACAAATTTGGCGACAAATAGATTATTCCCGAAAATGCAACCCTTTTCTCGATATTTCTATTAGGGGCCGAGATCCAGGTTTTTCATGAAAATTCTATGTGACGTCACGGCCTAACGGGGAGAGTATATAAGACCGCGTTTGAATCACGGCAGCGTCTTTGATCGACTGGTTACTTCACTTTGAAGCGTGAACGTCTTCGGAGTTCTATCCGCTGTGCGAGCTAATCAGCTGGCGAGCTGAGCTGTTATTGTCGTTACTAGTTATTTGCTGACTGTTTGTGCTGTTAGAGATCAAAGTGCTGAACTGTCTTTACCTGTGAATTGTTGTCTATTTGCATTGGTAATCTGTGTAAGGACTATTGTTTCCTGTACCTGTGCTACGTGTTTTCCTGCATATTTGTAAATAAACCTTCATTCTCCATTATCCTGCGTGTTGGACTGTTTACACCATACACCACAGAGAGACTTTTTGCAACAATATATATATTTTTTGTTTTTTTCAAACCCTTCGTTTGCAGTACTACAATGAGTACTGGAGGAAATAAAGGTTGGTAATCCCTGTTGTTGGGGATCGGAATGACTGCTTGTATGGAGTCTCCGTGAATGATACACCTAATTGGATGAGCTGAAAATTGGAACGGTGTGGCTACCATTTGACTCGGAGTGGTCTCAGCGTGAATGCCCAGATTTAATACAACAATTTATTTGATTTCGCTCCTTTCTTAATTTGCAATAGTAGTAAATCAAATGGAATTAATCCTGACCTCAATCCGAAAGATGTTTCCGCCAAATAGTGGCCCGTACCGTAGAAAATTCAATCCTTTTCTCCGTATTCTTATCCGCCCTGAAGAATGGGTTTCATTTATATTCTAATGAGAACTAAAAAATAATCTTGGGATTCAAGGTTGTTTCATACGAAAAGCCTAACAGTTTTAGTAATATTAACGTCCCGTTCTGAAGCAACACGAGGGGTATTTTGGGACGCACCTCGTAATTTTGAACCACGATCCAATGGCGAGGATGACACCTGAGCTGGTACCCCCTCTCCTCCTATTGACGTGCTTTTAAACGAGTTTTTTAAATTTTAATTTTAAAAGAAATTTTAATCGGGTAACAGGAGATTTTTACTGCCGATCACTATCGATATAGAGGGCGATCGGGGTTTGACAAAATTATGGACTTTATGACGGGAACAGACACCATACACTGCACATGTACCGCATAAGAATACCATAATGCATATATGATGCATTATGCATATTATATATAATGCACATATATAATATACATTATACACTCTGTCCCAAAAGTTTATAGAATCTTGTATTTTGCCTATATTTTTGTTGCATATGATGTATTTCGATGAAACTTACTGTATAGATATGTTATGTCTATTATATTGAAAAGACGACAGTTCTATCCCTTATATTTAATGCCATTTTTTAAAACGTAGAATAAACAGAAATAACCTGTCCCAAAAGTTTATAGACAAATGCAACTTTATACAAATATGGTATCGGTAATCATGGCGTCGATTCGGAGCACAATAAATATGTTGTAATAAAAGGAAAGCTGTCGTTTGTTCTGCGTTTTAAGATGCCTAAAGCTTCGCAGCTCTCTAATGAAGAAGTGAGTAAAATTCTTCGATTGAAATTGCTCGGTAAGACTGTTAAGGAAATATCGAAACTTTTAAATCGTTCGGAAAGTATGATTTATCGTGTACTAACTCTTAAGACGCCATATGAGACAAAATTTCGTTCGGGAAGACCACGTGTGACGAATATTCGCAGTGATAGACGGATACAAAGAATGGCTTCAAGTCAGAAAATGTCGGTTCGCGAAATTACTAGGGCTTCCCGGTTGCAAATCTCCAAGAACACTGTTCATAGATGAATTATAGAATCTGGTTATATGATCCACGCAAAAATGGCTCGCAGATTACCACTCCCAAGCTTTACATTAGTAAGAGATTACAATGGGCATATGTCATATGGTGATAAATGGATAGCTGTCCTTTTCAATGATGAAAAAAATGGTACCTCGATGGACCTGACGGGAATATAAAATATTGTCATGATTTACGAAAAGAGCCCAGTGTAGCAACTATTTAAAAATTTCGGCTAGCTCTAAAAGAAAATAAATAAACAAAGACAAAATGAATTTGGGGAGAAACAAAGTTACTTTTAAACCACTTTTAATTAACAAATAAACAGTCACTACACAAAAGACACTTCACATTACACAAAATTGATATTTACAGTAAATAAAAATAGTTATAATTAATGTTACAAACGGGGGGGAATAACTCAATCCCAGACAGGGAAATGTCCATCGTCCAACTAATGAATATCATGGCAAAAATACTCAGCACGGGAGGTGGCGCTGCAATCGTCCAATGGGATCGTTACACCAGGAGCTTTCTCAGTAGGCAAAGTGGTGGTGGATCTGTTATAGTGTGGGCGGCTTTAAGTTTCAACGGTCTAGTGGGTTTGGCATTTTTAAATGGCTGGCAGAATTCTCCTAAATACATAGAAACACTAGGAAATCATCTTATGCCATTTGCAGAAAACATAGGGCGACGAAATTGGGAATATCAGCATGATAATTCTCCCATCCATACCTCCCAATGCTACGAAAAATTATTTAAACTCGAAAAATGTTACTGTTCTTGAGTGGCCACCGATGAGCCCTGATCTAAACCCAATTGAGAATGTGTGAAGCATTATGTCTCGGAAGGTATATGAGAATGGAGGGCAATTTTATTCAGTGAATGCCTTGAAGACAACCATTGAAAGTGCATGGTACAACTTGGAACCAGAGATATTACAAACCTTAATTATGTCGATGGAAAAACGTGTATACAATGTCATACTGGAAAATGAAAAGACTTGAAAGTATTAAGAACATTGTATTGAGCACCTTTTATTGAAATATCATATATTCTATAAACTTTTGGGACACCTAATATTTCCATTTTGTCATATAATTGAAACACAAATTGTTATTTTTTTCTAAATATTTCGTTGAATATGGTTTCGTCGCATATGGTTTGAATAAACACATTTGCAATGGGTGTTTGTGTGTCTTTCCGTTTTGCTAAAACATGTATTTTACCAGAGTCTATAAACTTTTGGGACAGAGTGTATATATTAATTATAATTATTATATTAATATATAATTAATGCATTATATATTATAATATATAATTATATGCATTATATATATTAATTATTATATATATATAATAGTATATTATATTATATATATATATATTATAATTATATAATATATTATATATAATTATAATAATTATTATAATGATAAAAATTATTATAATTCTTATTATATTAAATATTATTAATTAATTAATATAATATAATTATTATATACAATATTATAAATATTTATTATTATATATAGATATATAATATTATATTATTAATATATATAGATGCATTATAAATATTAATATATAATGCACACCGCATAAGAGTACCATACATGCATATTCTTATACCGATCTTCAGTGAAATCGGGTTTTCAACCTGGAACCTTCTGGCCCCGAAGCCGAGACCTTACCATTAGGCCACTGAGGCCCTCTGCAGTAAACAGAAATTTGCTCTGCGACAACATATATATATAGCATATGTCAAGTTGATAAAGCATTTATACACTAATCAAGTTGATAAGCACTTACATTCTCTCATCTGATTAAAGTTTTTTTTCATGTGGCTGCGTAAACAAAAATTCATGGTAGAGGCAATACGAAGCCAATCGTGACAAATTATTTTTCTTTTTAAATTTCCTTCTTGCCAAGAGCAATCTTACCTGGAAGGCATGCGCGAGGCCCCCTGCTGATTCAGAACATCACAGGCGATGGCTTCCATCTGTTGCACTGACGGACAAAAGAAAAGAACTTATAGTACGTAAAAAGAAAGTCTACACACAACATAAAGTATCACAGAAAATGCGTTTCTCGGCTAAAATTTGGTACGAGCTTAGTCTTTTATAACAATACAACTTAACAGGAAATATTTATAGAAATAAAATTTAAATAGATATGCTTTTTTAAAAATCAGTTCGAATGTGTAATTATTAAAACTGGGGCTAATAAAATATACGTTTAAATAATATGCGCCAAATTAATGTGACTGATTAAGATTCCCTGTTTTATAGCAGTTTAAGGGAACAGGAAAGATGAGAGACAACCATCGGTCTCAAACGATGTTGTTGAACGAGTGAGGGGGACTTTCACCCCTTAAATGCTAACGCTTAATGGAGTCCTTACTTGGAGACCGATTATTTCGATACTCTAAGAGAAGACGTATTTGAACTGTTAGAACTGATTTGCTTCCGTAGAACCAGAGACGTGCCTTCTGCTGCAGTGGAACCATTTTGACACTTGCGTTGGCAAGCTCCCGCTGCAGCAGATTTAGAGCACCCTAAAGACTCGATGCATATATGAAAAAAAAACTTTTGACGTAGACTTACGTCTCTCCATAGTGGTCTATTGGTGTGTCGGGAAAGTTAAAAATTATGACGCTTTTCGTGGTATTTTTAAACGCTTATAGCTCCGCAACCAAATAACATAGAGAGTTGGTTTTAGTTTCATATAACAGAGAAAGGTGGACATTGAAGATTGCAAAAAGAAGTTTAGAATTTGGAATTACGGTTTAGTCACAGTCGAGCTTCAAAGTTGATTAAAATCACTGGAAATTTTGATGACGTCACAGCGACCGATGCGCGCGTGCGGAGACTAAGGCGATTTACTCATCGATCTGAAGTTCACTCGAAATATTACTCAAGAATTGTTGAATTACGTCGAATTTCGTGCTAGAGTTAAACGCTTATATCTCCTCAACCAAATAACAGAGAGTCGGTTTTAGTTTCATTTAACAGAGAAAGGTAGACATTGAAGATTGCAAAAATAATTTTAGAGTTTTTAATTACTGTTTGGTCACAGTCGAGTTGCAAAGTTGGTGAAAATCACGAAGAATTTTACGTAGATAGAGTCGCATAGTCACACTAGACTAATAGTCACTATGGACTATAGAGTTAATAGTCACATAGAGCTACTTTAGTCACAGAAAGTCACAGTTGAGTAAGGTAAGTAAGTCTACGCCCCTCAATCCCAGCGGCCGTTTCGCAAAGACAGCCAACCGTCGAATAAAACGAAGTTGCTACATTATAGGGTTTTTTCATTAATTTTTGAAATGGATACAATAATTTATGACCACCCTGTTATTATGAGTACTTTCTATAGTAGTAATAGTTTAGCTTAATTATATTAACGTTCCGTTTTGAGGCAACACGAGGGTTATTTCGAGACGGACCTCGTGATTTTGAACCGCAGTTAGATGATGAGGACGACACCTGAGCTGGCCTCCACCTCTCAAAGCTGCCGTACCACACCAACGCGAGGAGCTGTGGCCCCCTACGTATGATTTAATGTGCAACAGGCCCACACACACGGCGGATCTTCAGTGGAATCAGGTTTCGCACCTGGAACCCTCTGGCCCCGAAGCAGAGACTTTACCAGTAGGCTTAAAATTGTTGAATAGCTTGAAAATTCATACTGCGCGTTTGGAATTATTATCATATTAAAAGATAAAAGAGTTAGGAGATTGTACGTTTTTCAATGGACATTTTGCTTTAGAATGTATAGATGCACTAGTACTGTCCTACCGCCACACGAAAAACCCTGGACACCAGACATGCATGTGACGGGCGCTATGGAAACGGGATATTCCACTGCATTTTGGGGGTGAAGGAAAGGGTTTTATTTCATTTGGCGCAGATAGAACCGACGGGAGTCTCATTTCGCTGGTACTTCGGTCGAAAACGAATTCTCTCTCGCCTTACGAAGTGTGCTTGGTTTGCCAAATGTTGCGGTTGATTTTATTCCCGTTTACCTCCTTGGGGCCGTCCATAAATGATGTCACACTTTTTTTCGATATTTCTGACCCGGTCGCCCCCTTTGTCACATTGTGACAAAGGGCACCAACTACCCCCCCCCCCCCCCCTTGTCACATATCACGCTATATTACATAAACATATACTTGCAGTTCAGAAACAAAGCACTACGTTATAGATCATATTGCAAATTTCATTTTCAAACTTTATGTGTTTTAATGACGTTTGTGAGCATAATAATAATGATTATACGTGTACTTATTTTGTATGAAATAAGATTAAGGTTTACTACAAAAAAACCTAATTAATATACAATTGTAATAAAGTATTAATATAAAAGAGCAATTGTAAACAGTAGTATTTTGAAATTTGATATATTTTGCTATAAATCTTATCTTTACTTTATGAACACAAAATTAAACAGATTGAATTAAAAAAAAAACGCCTCAATAAGATCAACCTGTTTGTGCCACTGCCAGTTCCACCACTCACCCAGGTGGGGCGACGTATCTTTTGTTGGACATTTCAAGGGTGTGACAGAGGGAGGCTTTCTTCTAATGGTGAAGAATTTCTGCTGCTACCATATTCTCAGAACCCACCCAGAATGAATTTTTCGAAAGGAAAGGAATATAAGAGAGAAAAAAAACCACATGGAAGTTGTTTTATCCCCGATTAAAAAAATACCCTCAAATTCTGGTAATTTCAAAATTTAATCTGCTGATTTTAAATGTTTTTATTTTAACCAAAATGCGTGATATCACACTTCTTGTTACCCCCTTCCCTCCCCCTTGTCACATGTCACGCTATATTACATAAACATATACTTGCAGTTCAGAAACAAAGCACTACGTTATAGATCATATTTCAAATTTTATTTTTAAACTTTAACTATGTGTTTTAATGACATTTGTGAGCAGAGGGAGGTTTTCTTCTAATGTTGAAGAATTTCTGCAGCTACCATATCCTCAGAACCTACCCTGAATGCCTTTTTCGAAATGAAAGGAATATAAGTGAAAAAAATCACATTAAAGTTGTTTTAGCCCCGATTCTAAATATACCCTCAAATTCTGGTAATTTCAAAATTTAATCTGCTGATTTTAAATTTTAATTTAACCAAATGGTCATGTGTACACTTCTTGTTACCCCCCCTCCTTCCCTTGTCACAAATCAATTTCAACCCCTCAAGCGTGACATCATTTATGGACGGCCCTTTCTTAGACTCGTCTGCGGCAAAGTACAGTAGAGTCTCCCTACAACGAATTTCCCCCTATAACGAAATTTTTAATCGGAATGTTAAATAACATTCAAAATATCCTCCATGTAACGAATTGGTTGTCTCCCTATAACGAATTTTTTCAGAGGTTTATCTTTTCGATTTTTGTCATTTTTGAAGAAAGTTGATAGTTTCTGTGCAACCAATTCGCTCACAAGTGCCTGTTTCCTGGAACCACTCACTCTTAAAATGTGAAAATTTTTCTGAAAATTTAACTTCACGAAATGCAAAGCAATGTAAAATAACGGAATTTTGCAAGTAAAATAAATGTAAGTGCATACTATTCTCTAAATTGGTGAATTGTCTTCACTTTCGAGCATTTTACTTATACAATAAAAATTAGTATAATTTTAACAAATTTATAATATATATTACTTCATTTTTAATCGAAAATCATAATTAAATACATTTAAACTTATCGCACCTATTGAAAAGTTTGGAACATTTACTTAATTAACTGCAAAAATCTCTAATCTCCGTATAACGAAATTTTCTCTATAACGAATTTTTCCATTGGAACCAAGCGATTTCGTTATAGGGAGACTCCACTGTATTTTCTACTTCAAGTCGGACCGCGGTGGCCTAGTGTAGTGGTGCGTAAACTGTTTTCATTTCCGATACCTTCGCCTTGTGTAAAGTTTTTCACGACCCCTCTGGGGCTTGAGACCACGTTCTTTGAAGAGAAGCCTTGAATTTTTTATTTTCAAATAAAATCCTTTGAATTTAGCGACCCACGGTTTGCGCACCACAGGCCTAGTGGTAAGGTTTCGGCCTCGGAGCCAGATGGTTTCAGGCTCGAAACTCGATTCTACTGAAGATCCGTCGCGTATTAGTCCTTTTGCACGTTAAATAATACGTAGGGAGTCAAACATCCTCCCGTTGGTGTGGTGAGGAAGTTAGGAGATAGGATGCTAGCTCAGGTGCCGTCCTCGTCATCTGACCGCGGTTTAAAACCACAAGGGCTATTTTGCTTCAAAACGGGTAAAAACTGAAATAAAGCCAAGCTACTGGTGCCAATCTTGGCGGCAGAATGTTAATATGTTTATTTTACTTTTTACTATCGCATAAGCAAAGTATACAAAGAGAAACTATTGTAATCATAATACAGAGTGGTCATAAGTTATCTGACCCATTTCAACAATTAATTAAAAAACCAGCGGGAGTGGTCTCCCCTAAACTTTCTCGTATACTCCTAACACATGTAGAGAAAACTAGAATAATAAAAGACGTCAAATAAACTTCCGTCGCAAGTAAACCAAAGTTGGAACCACGCGTGGTTTGAAGGATCAAAACAAATTCAAATCCCCTGCGCATTCTTTTGCGCAACAGGACCTGGCGAGACTCCCTAAAAGTTTGCTTCCTTACAAAATCGAGCCAGAATTGTTTTTTGGCAAACTGCCAAGTTTCGGAGCGTCCGTTCTCTCTCCAATACGCACCATTAGGCATGCGCAGGCAGTTAGTTTCAAAACTGAACAAGTTTGCGATTATACAGACCGACAGACAGTCAACCCTTCGTCGGATTTGGCCCAAAATTTTATACGGACCTACATTCATGACGATAAAACTGTGTACCAAATTTTATCCCTCTAGCTATTCAAGTTTTTGAGTTATAGCGTTCGCATGACCGCGGACGTACAGATTGACAGACTTCCCGTTGACAGATTTTGTCCAAAATTTGATAGAAACCTACAAATTATGTGTCAAGTTCACATACCAAATTTCATCCCTGTATCTTTAATAGTTTTCGAATTATCGTGTTCACAGACAGACATAATTCCAAAATTGTGTTTTCGGAATCAGGGGGGTCTAAAACGTGGAGATTCGTGAAAATCTCGAGTTCGAATTTTTTGACGATTACAATACTTTCTCTTTGTATACTTCGTATACGAGAAAGTAAAAATGTTATAATGTTGCAACTACGGTTTTCTTTAATGGGAGCTCATTTTAAAAGGTTTTTTACAGATAGATAATGCGCCGTTGCGGTGGTCTAGGGGGTCGTAAATTATTGGACATCTCCCATTTTCGAGAGCCATTATCTGCGAAACTTTTAAAGCCAGAAGAAAAATAAAAGCAAGTATTTGCAGGGAATGTCATTCGAATGAATTCGCATGTAGTGTGAAAACTGAATATTTTTCGAGATATCCAAGAAAAACTAAAAAATGAAACCAGAAAACGCTCATCGACTTCTGCTGATCGGTAGCCATTGTGTATGGAAATCTCTCGCTGTAGCGAATTAGAACACCGTCATGGTACGCCACCTATTTGAAAAAAAATTTATTTGCTCTCTCATTTAAAAAAACCATAGTTGCAACATTATAAAGTTTTTTTTTATTAATTTTTGAAATGAGTCCAATAATTTATGACCACATATTATAACTAAACTTTATATTTCCGGTATTCCGAAATTATTGTAGGAACATAATTTTCTTTCAACTTCTATCAGTTGTTGATCCTATTCCTGGGTAGGAGAGGCGGAAGGAGCACTCACGCATGGGGATGTGATGCGGGCCGAGATCGATGGCGTCTTTGATGTGGTCCCTGGGGATGATGAGGTAGTGATGGGTAGCGGCGGGGGTGATGTTGCGAAACGCCACGAAGTTGTCGTCCTGAAAAGATGAGAAAATCAGAATCACAGTTTGCGACATCTTTATGAAACAAACCAGCGGGAGTGGTCTCCCCTAAACTTTCTCGTATACTCCCTAACACATGTAGAGAAAAAGTAAGCTAAAAGGCAGTAACACGAAAGAGCGTCCCTAACGCAGTGGAGAAAAAATAAGCGAAACCTCATTCCGCGAGTTTCGTGGTTTTCAAACCGATTGACACAAAAAAAGGCCACATACAAAATTTCATTTTTCTATGTAATTTTATTAAGAATTTATGGCGTTCAAAAGTATGCGGTTATACAGACGGTCAACCCTTCGACGGATTTGGCCCAAAGTTTTATACGCACCTACATTTCTGATAAAAAAAAACTGTGTACCAAATTTTATCCATCTAGCTATTTAAGTTTTTGAGTTGTGGAGTTCACATAAACTCGGACAGGCAGACTTCCCTTAGACGGATTTTGTCCAAAATTTGATAGAAACTTACAAATTATGTGTAAAGTGTAGCAACTATTTAAAAATTTCGGCTAGCTCTAAAAGAAAATAAATAAACAAAGACAAAATTAATTTGGGGAAAACAAAGTTACTTTTAAACTATTTTTTAATTAACAAATAAACAGTCACTACACAAAAGACACTTCACATTACACAAAATTAATATTTACAGTAAATAAAAATAGTTATAATTAATGTTACAAACGGGGGGGAATAACTCAATCCAGACAGGATAATGTCCATCGTCCAACTAATGAATATCATGGCAAATATACTCAGCACGGGAGGTGGCGCTGCAATCGTCCAATGGGATCGTTACAAAAGATCATAAACCAAATTTCATCCTCGTAGCTCTAACAGTTTTCTATTTATCGTGTTCACAGACAGACAGACATAATTCCAAAATCGTGTTTTTCGGACTCAGGGAGGTCTGAATTGTGGAGATTCTTCAAAATCTCGAGTTCGAATTTTTTGACGATTACAATATTTCTATTTGTATATTTCGTACACGAGAAAGTCGAAACATCGTAGCATGATAACTTAGGCTTGATTGCATCAACTATTGCATTCCGTGCGTAACGATTTTTATGTCATGCAATATATAGAAAAATGTCAGCCAATTTCTGTAAAATACGCGACGTAAAAATCGCTTTTATTGTCATATTAAGAAAAGCGGAAGTGAAAATTCTGCTTTAGAATTAATGTCCAAAGAAAGCAAATTTTATAAATCCTAACTTTAACATTGGCAAAACCACGCGAGTGAAAGAAGTGGCGAAACAATAAAATTGGTTTGAATTTGCATACAAATTGTGTTTAAATTAATTTTCAAAAACTTATTGAAATTAGAGAGGGAAATAGTCATGGAAATAAAATTTGTCTCATTAAAAAGTTTATTTTTCGAATTTTAAAGTGGTGTGAAAACTGTTTTTGTGCGACAATATGCTCCGAAGTTATTGAGAAAAAAGTTTAAAGTTCTATCAATTTTTAATTAATTAAAAATTTAATTAAAATTTGAGAAACCCTTTCTTAGTGAGCTCCTCGAGAGGTAACTACGTGTCAAATTTAGTATCTCTAGTTACAATAGTCAGCCCTATAGAGCTTTACTTTCTGTGCGTAACGCAATTTACAGAAAGTATGCTGCCTATAAAAGTTATCGCGTTAAAACTTTTTTTTCCAAGTTTTTCATCATGGAAACTTTTTATAACTGTATAACTTTTTAATCGAAGAAGTTGTGTGACAAATCTTCAGAATCCAGCTGGAAAAACACGGAACAGTTCAAGGATAAACTGCAAAACGATGTTATTGAAAAAAAGGCGTTTTTAATCTAAACGAGGCCTTGGTTTCTGGAAAAGGGATTTTTAATAACCTGGGAAAGAAATGTGATGTGTTTCTGAGGATTATGTATGCTTTTTTATTTGAATAAGCAGGAAAATACGTCCTCAAAAAACATTTTTTTTTACAGATCCAACTATATCTACATCGTAGGTTTACCTATTATTGATGGCAGTAAGAACTATCCTGTCAATGGAACTTTTTTAAGCAAAGCTGTATGATCATACAAAATACAAAACTTTTAATTGCATTTGGAATAAGAAATGATCTAAAAACATAAATGCAACATAGAAAAAAATACAAATTATATGAATATTTATAAAAAGAATACCAGAAATGAGAATAAAACCGCGAAAAAAATAAAGATGCGTATGAAATTTTCTTGTCATAATTTCACAGAAATTTTTCCATTCATTTGACCATTATTTTTTCTCTAAAAGGTTATATAGAAGAAAATCTCCACAATATTTTTTTTATTTTTTACTTTTAAAGAGCAATTGAGTGTTTGGATCACATTAAAGTTTTCTATACTTAATGATTTCCAAATAATGATTTTAAACTTCATGTACTGCGAATAAATTTTATCTTAATACTCTTAATACAGTAGAACCCCGCTAATCCGAAACTCCGTTTAATCCGAACCGATTTTATTTTCGAAAATTATATGGAATTGAAAAGATTTAAATATACCTACTAAAAACAAAAAAGAACTTTTTCAGCATGCATAGTTTTGTACACATTGAAGAAACTAATGCAATTCGCCGTAAGATAAGGTCACTTCATACAGGAGCACATCCATTATTCTAATGAAAAGGGAGACATATTCTCTTTCTATTGCTTTTGAATAAAAGAATTCAAGAGATAGTAGTACTGAACTTATAACTTACAGGTTTTTTTTTTATCACACATCTTTTTCTTTTCTATTTTATCAGAATTTCGGGTAGTCCGCATTTTTTGTAATCCGACCAGGCACCGGTCCCAATCAGTTCGGATTAGCGGGGTTCTACTGTATAGATTAAGATGAGTTTTGCTGTACTTTCAGTATAAGTTATTAATTTTTAGCATCTGAATTACAGAAGTTTCTAATATTTTTATCCGATATTTTGTGAGTGGTTTTGAATTCCATTTGCATTAGGCACAGCATGGCTATAGCTCTCTTGTGCATATAAATCCTACTAAACATCTTTCCGCCCTTTATTTGTTGTGGTATGTTTTCTACTGATTTCATTTCAAAAATCCATGGTCATAAATTTTTATTACCTTTGTTGACTCAGAACAACAAATATGAGAACTATCAGATGTAGCTATTCGATGTTATTCAGAAAAAAATATCCCTGCCGCTTTTAATTGCTTGTAATTAACGAACTCGTTCTTTTAGCTCCCTGCATGTTGCCAAACGGAGAAAAAATATCACCAACCATTTCCGCGTTTTTCTTTGCTTGCCCTAATAAGCAACTTCAAGCGTTGTTCATCGAGAAATTATGCTCTCGCAAGACTACTGTTTTGAGCAAACTTTTGAAAAAAATCGTCTGAATTTTGGAAACGGCAATGACGGAGGACCGCCTTGAGAAATTAATCGCTGGATTACCACAACAGAATTTGAAATATTTCAAATTTAATTTATAGTTTGCCGAAAAGAGGAAATGTTATGGTCTTTTTCAAAGCGAGCGAATTGCTCTGCATAGTTCGATTAAAATTAGGTCGATTATAATTTTAAAAATTTCGAAGTTTAAAGATTTTATTAAGATATTCACTGTGGGTAAACCTTGTTTATCTTTATACTAACTTTACCCGTCGACGCAGGTTAAGTTTAGTTATATTTACGTCCTGTTTTGCAGCAATAGGAGGGCAATTGTTGGCCGGGCCTCCTAATTTTGAGCCGTGGTCAGATGACGACAACGACAACTGAGCCAGCACCCGCGTCTTCAAGCTTCCGCGCCATACCAGCGGGAGGACATTTGACCCCGACGGATTTGACGTGCACCGGGCCGCATATTTACAAACCCTACCCTGATAGAACTGAGGCAGGAAATCAGTCAATATCATTGGCTACGAGAAGCAGTGACGTCGTTTTCAGCTATCGCACGAAGCGAACGGCAATCATAACATAACAAGAGTCGTCCTACTTTTCTTCTCCGTTTTCCCACAGTTGAGCAGAGAAAACATTCTTCCGTGGGTTGTAATATTTTTTAAAATATCATAAAAAAATAAAACATCCGACACTGTAAGAAATTATACTAATGAAAAGTATACGCACGAGAGCAAAGACCGACGTCATCGGCTTTCGGCGAAGCGAGCCAATCATATTGTCCGATTTCCTGCCTCAGTTCTATCAGGGTAGGGTTTGTAAATATGCCACCGGGCCCGCTTACACAGTTGTTCTTCGATGAAGGTGGGTCTCGAACCTAGAACCCTCAGGCTCCTGGCCTTGCCCCTAGGGCCCCGCGGACCCCCCCCCCCCCGACACAGTAGTATATCAGTGCAGGAAGGCGAGCTGTGATTGGTTAGGAAAAAGAAATTACAACCATGGACCTGGCAGTGCTGTTGACAGGGGTGACGCCAGTGGAAGGACCGGGGAGGGGGGAGCCCCTATCGGGGAAAATTTTTGAACCCTGTCGGGGAATGTTTTTGTGCGGGGTATTCAACTAGTTTTTAAATAAAGATCTGGTGAAAATTTGAGACCAATTTCTTTACATTCGTCCCCTCGTACAGCAGGTCTTGCCCCCCCCCCCCTGTCGGGGAGAAACCGATTATTATTATTTTCTGTTACTAACATGGCAATAGAAAATAATAATTTATTGAAAGCACATTTTCATTGCAGATGATTCTTTGATTCTCACTTTAAAGTACAATGGAACTTATCTAATTCGAAGCTGAATGGTATCTATGAAGGGGAATTAATAAAAATTCAATTTTGTAAATTCTCTTGTAACGTTAACCATAACTAGTTGTGACTGACGTCAGAAACAGCGCCCTCTGAAGCTTTTAACGGTAGTTGAGATCAAGCGATGGAACGCGCTGCGTTCCGTAAACAATGCTTTCCTTTAAATTTGTTCTATTTCTGAAATTATTTTTGCAAACTTTCCGTGCGTAACGGAGCCCTTAAATAAATAACTGTTATACTAACTTTGACCATTTACTTAACCCTTAAACGACACCCACAATTTTACCAAAAATTCGAATTAAGAAAAACTTGGCCTAAAAATGCGTACAACAAGAGAAAACAGTAATTTTAAAACTAAAATTGGCAGCAAAGATTTGTCTTTAATAGTCAACAGTTTTAATCGGTTAATTTGAACTATTTCAATTTAGATTTTAGTGTATTTTTAGAATACCCTATTAGCAGAAGACACTGTATGATATCTGTACGAGGTTGTTCGGTACTCTAAATGCCGTACAATATCGTAACACTATAGAGCACCTTCGAATATTAAAGTAAAGTAAAACACCAAATTAATAAAAATGCTAAATTAAAGCAGTTCGAATGTTCGCACATTTTCCCTCTCACTTCAGAATCCTTTTCAAGTCACTTCTACACTCCCTGACAGTTACTGTTCAGCAACGGATTCCGAGACTACCACTTTTGGGCGATTTTACACCGGAAAGGGGTGTCAGGCAATGAGTCATATAAGCGCATTTCCGGAGTTCTTTGTTAGATCACGCTCAGTAAAACGTAAACATCACCCTCCCATTCTTCACTTTCACCCTATTTTGATGAAAATAACTCCGCGCATGCGCAAAAGCGCGGAAGGTTTCCGAATCCGTTGCTATACAATATACATCATCATGAGCCGACATCGTTCAATAAATGTAGCCTGAACCGAGCAAAGAACTTCGCTAGGAGGTTTATTTATTTTTTTTTTTAAGTGGACAAATTTATAGAAAATATTTTAGATTATAAGGAGACAATGTTTTTCAGAATTTTTCTAGTGTAAATAGAAGATTATAGAATTTTTTTTAAAATTTCAACCACTTTCGTTTTCATATTTCTCATTAAATTTACACACGCACAAAAGAGCTTCCCGTAGACGGATTTCGTCCAAAATTTGATAAAAATCTACTATTTTAGTGTAAAGATCACATACCAAATTTCATCCGGCGACATTTGTTCCGTTTCTGAGTTACCTCTCGGCGCATGGACAAAAACGAAGAGGGTTTCCGAATCCGTTGCTATACAATAATTATGCATACTTTTCCCATAAACACTGAAAACGAGGACTTTTAGTTCATGCATATATAATACATTTGAATCAAGTAAAATTACAATTGTGACAATGACATTTTGTCTCGCCTTCCTGCCGGTGGATGGCGCTGCAAAGACCTTTGACTTTCCTGAGTAGAACGAGAGACAGTGTGACTTGAGCCTTGGTGCGAGAAGGCTGGCTGGTTTTCCTCTCACGGGACGAACAAATCTCGCCATGCTTAGCGAGTTATATATATATATATATATATATATATATATAAAGATCAGGCTTTAAAAAGGTGAAAGGCAGTCCATTTTGATCATAGAAGAGACCATTTTTGCTTAAATCTTTTATTCAGGCATTACGTTATTCCTTCATAGGTAAAGCACTTAATTTTTACGTAGCTCCATGACCAGATTTCAGAAGTTTACGCCCAAGCGGCGCGTTGTTGTTGAAAGCTTACATGCTGACGTGAAAAAAGGCAGAAATGAATGCGCAGAACGCTTAAGTACCCAGAAGAGGGAATTTTCCCTTTAGAAACTCGTGATTTGAAAAGAAAGTTGTAGTGCGTTAATTATGATGTAAGTAGAAGTATTTAAAATGAAGTATTGTTAAGATTATTTAGGAAAGTTAAAAAATTAAAATATCACATATATATGTAATATTAGTTAACCCAGAATAATTCTATGTGGAAGATGTGTGAAGAAATAAATGTCATTTAATTCAACTTTGCCCAACGTTATTTTAACCGTCATTTTCACTTCCTGTGAGCTAGCCGGATAATGGCGACTAAACAAATCCTTTAAGGCAGTACAAGTTAGTCACAATATGTATGGAGTGCATTTGATTCTTCATTAATTAACCGAGACCCATTTTTCAATGCGCTTAAAAAATAACGGTGATTTTATTTAAAACTGATATTTAATCTTTATTATAAGTAATAAAGTTATTTCGCTGTCTATAATGGCGAATAGAACCAGTAACTTTTCGGTTCCCGTATTGTAACTTCCCCATAAAACTTTACAATATATCTCAGACAGAAGTGTGCAGACTTTTTAAAGAGCTTTTGATACAGAATAAGTTGTAAAACTCAAATAAGGACTCAAAAAATAGTATTTTAAAGATTCTTCAACACTAATGCCATTGAATGAAACCGTGACAGTATGTCTAAAAGTTCCTCACACTGAGAAAAAAATTCTGGCAAAAAAACCATATTTGTATGGTAATGGTAATTCTGGTAATAAAAACATAATTCTGGTGATAATCAACAAAATTTACGGTATTTAAATCATTTGTTTAATAATCTTACTGTTCGTTTTGGTAACGGTTTACGAGAATTTCTGGTTTTCGAAATTATGACTCTTTTTACCCACCTGTTTAGTAAAATTACAACGCTGAAAAGTTAAATTACCAGGAAAAACGGTTTTCATACCATACACTTCGTTTTTTTACGAGAATCACGATAAAATTACCAGATTATTCTTCAGAAAGCATCGTTCATTTTACCATATGTTTGGTGATTTGACTATGCTGACCTCTCTGACATCTACCAAATACAATGGTAACAGTGCATTTATTTCTTTTACCATGCCGTATGGTAAATCTCAAATATGGCGGCACTTTGTTGGATTGAAGTAGATAACGTTCCTCCTCAAGTATACCAATATATCAGAGAAAAGAAGGACATTAATGAAGTGTTGAAGTGTGAAAACATTCTATACCCTCACGGATCAACTCGTAGCGGCGTCTGTTTTATGTATCTGTTAAGTGCGTAGTGCAATTTACTAAAAGTTTCAGTTTGGAAATGAAGGAACGTTAAACGAAAAATCTTTCTCTGTTCGCTCGGCCATGTTTAGCATGACGGGACATTCTTGCGTTAGAGCTGATTTGGATAGTTACATACCCATTGAAAATAGACATTAAAGAAAATCTAAAGGAGTGGGGATTTGAAGAACTGGTAACAAGAATTTACCGGTAAGAACTAAATTTTATTTTGAATTGATTTTTCGGTAATGTTGAATTAAGTATATATGATTTGTGAGTATATATTTAAATAAAATTTCTCATTTATTGAAAGTTAAAAATTTGACAGCTGGGTAAATTGAATGTCGAAGAAAAAATAAGGTAAATATATATGTTCACAAGAATACTTTATTTGCAGTTTCTTTTCATATCAATCATATTAAACGATTTTTGTCGATTTTTTGTTTTTTTTTTTGTTTATGCCGAGTCGGTGGCCTTCGACCCCATTACATTTGAATGTATAAATTAAAGGTAAAAATCTTTAAATAATTAGCAAATTTCTTAGCTCATGACTTAGTTTTTACGATGTGAAAAAAATGAAAATATATTGTTCACTTCCTTAATACATTTAATGTATACTTCATCGATGTTCTGCCAATAATTTAATATTTAATTGCCGTTTATTTTTAAATACCTTTTCCTCATAAGTGAATTACGTTTAAAGTTCGTTTTGCTACCGTTTCCTGAAATGAAATGTCGAAATTTTACTTTTTTTTTTAAATTAAGATCATGAATACTGGGTTATTAAACAATTTCTACAGACGTATGAAGAAATGTTAAATTTTATTTCCATCTGTATGGTGAAAAGGAATGCGTCAAAATTATTCAATTTTCAATAGTTTTTTGTTACATCAGATAATGGTAAAAGCACAAATTAAATAATTTGTTATTTCCTGTATTTTATTTGGAAACTTCTTTCATAAATAATATGAAAATTATCAAAATCAAGTGATCATAAGAACAAATTGAAAGAATGTTCCTATTACGTTTTTTCCCCTTCATAACTTGAACATCTTTCTGTTATTTATACTGTGCTTCTTAACCGCTTAACTTAACAGCCGAGAATACTCGTGCATCGAATTATCGAAATTTTAGTCTTATAAACTAAAATTGAATCATTAATTAGCTTTATAATTTGACACAAAAAATATGTCGGATCTATAAACATCTTAAGTATCCTATGCCTTCTTAGATGAATGAAAACGACTAGACAGCCCCTTTCCAAAACAGGAGGGATCATCTTATTAGATAGCAAAGAAAACTATTCAGTTAAGTGGTTAAAACTGTCATATCTAAAATTATATATTTTTTATGAAGAATATGGATGGGTCGAATATTTATAATTCTTTTTTTGTTTTTGTCTGGTTAGACTTTTAGTAAAAAATTAGCAATAAATTTATTTTCGGATCCGGGGATAGTAGAGTCCCTGGGTATTTTTCCAATTCCATACCGTGATCTTAGGTTGATTCGAACTCTCAAATGATTCGAACTGGATCGGTGCGCGTTTAGTCATCTGCGGTTGGCAATACTTCGAATGCACATAAAACGGTTTTTTTTATACGCAACTGTAGTGGCGATTTGTTGACATGTTTTTATCAGTTGGAGGTGAGAACGGGAGCAAAAAGAATATGGAGGCCTTTCTCGGAGGGTGTCATTTTTTTTTTTTTCTCTTGACCGAATCAGATCAGCAATAATTTTAGCCCGTCTTTTGATGGCAATTTTTTCTTGCCTTTTAAGCATTTTGAAACGAAGGCATAATTTTGTGATATTCTTGATCTAACAATTTTTTATTTTTTTTTTTTGCTCGTAAAACGTTCTAAATTAATTTTAAAAAAAATATTTCAGGTTGCTAAAATAATGTTATATTAGTACATAATTTTTTATCGTTTAGCTTTTACTTAATGTTTTTATCTTTTATGAGAATGTTATAATGTTAAAATTTTTTAGAACTAATTTTTAAAATTGATACAATTATAAGTTTCTAATCCAGGAGACGTTATTATTTTTTACTTAACTGATTAATTAATTTAAATAAAATTTCTAAAATAAGGAAATAGTTTCCTTATTACATTAAATTAAAACCTCGTAAGAAATTCTAGTTACTTTTATTCTGGACATAACATATATATCCGAATCAGAATTATTTGGTTATCGGTAAGAAAAAACTAGTTTTCCAAATATGTACACCATTTCATATATTTGCTTTCAATTGGATTTTGGATATGTGATCAAAAACATGGACTTGAGTAAAAAATAGGTCGTTAATTTATTTTTAGCTGCTGATAACTGTATGAAGAAAATGGACATAGCTCAAAGAAAAGAAAAAGTGAAGCAAGATTCTACCTTTAGAGGTCTAATGCGAGAAAAGAACATAAATTTTGATGAAAAGGGTAAAAAACTGCTGAATTTAATAATATAAAAAATTGTGTATCGTATGTTGAAATTTTGTTCCAATTTGTATAATGTTTAATTAAACCCCTTTGCCCCGACCGGGACATATGAGTGCCGTTTCAAATATGCTTGAAATATCAAGGTGGTAGCAAAATTATTTAGCTTATTAGCATTTATGCAGCAGCAGCCAGCTATTAGTGTTCACCATGTTACATTAATGATTTAAAAATTAAAATTTGTGTGTGAAATCATTCATTTGTTATTTTTTATTGAAAGTGAACTATTAGATAACACAGAATCACTTAGTTTAAACGTAAATGTACCAACACTTTTTTAATAGAGGTATTAGCCACGTTATTGAAGTTTAATAAATTGAGTAATCTTGCTATTTTACAAGAGGTAAAGGAAAGGGAGAGCTTACGTGCGCAGTGCTTTTTGAACTTGCTATTTAGTAGAGGTCAAGCTTTCCTTAAAATGCTTCCATTTTTGTTTTATAATTTCTTTTCTGAAATTTTTGTATGATGAAGTCAAGAGCAATCAACGTAAGAAATGAGAGTACTACTTTAAGTGATCGATAATTAATCCCAATTCATTTTTTTATGATCCTTTATTTTTAATTATAAAACATTACATTTACTAAAAGGATTGTTCAATGTTTTAGATTTTGTAAAAAAAAAGTAAGTTTAAGGCGATCTCTTCAGTTTTGACTCAGTCTGCGAGATCTTAACATATTAAGAACCGTTTTTGCCTTACTATAAGAATCATTCAAAATGTTAATTGAATTGTTTTACATTTTTTAGATGAAGACTTATCAACAGTCTACGCCAACTAATTTGTAGGAATTGTTCTAGAAATAAATTGTAAAGCAATCACAGAAGTGGAGGCCAACAAAAGCTATAAAGTTGTTTCCTTAAGTTGCTAATCTTGGCGATATATTTGGCGACCATTTGGGTGACTTGGCGGCGAAGTTGGCGACAAAAGGAATTTTCTAGAAGAACCTCGAACTTTCAAACTATTTCTACTGGCTTCATGAACTTTCTGGAGATCACATCACTTCCTGTTGAGAAAGTATAAAAGCAAGATCTCAACACTGTCCAATAAATTGAAGTTAGATTTGAAATATGTGCTTTTGTTTTCTTAAATACTTAAAATAAATTCAATGCATATTATGTATATTAATAAAGAAAATTAAATTACCAAGAAATGATAAATTTTAGTAATTATAACATTACTTAATAAATTTAGCGATTTATAAAAAATGAGTCGATGAGTTTTTGCATTTATTTTTATAATTCATTTTTCACTCTGCCTCAGGCATTTGTATATTTATAAACATTCTGCTTTTTTAAAAATCGTAGTGATGTTGAGAATTGAGTAAAATTTTACAGGTCAAAAAGCAAAAATAAATAATTATTAATGCGATTGACATTATAAGCGGACATACCGTATCTCAAATTTTACCAGATAATTTGTAATAGAACCAGAGTTATTCTGGTAAATTTATCAAATTAAATGGTCTAAATTACCATCTTGTTGGTAATAGAACCAGAGTTATTCTGGTAAATTTATCAAATTAAATGGTCTAAATTACCATCTTATTTGGTAGTATTACCTTTGTGTACGGTAATAATACCAAATTCCATATCAAACAGCGTGGTAAATAAACGACATTTTTCGGGTTATTTTACCATAAAGTCATTACTAAACTGCTGCGGTAAAAAATACCGTACTTTATGGTGTTCCATATGAGCCAGAGAATACGGTAAATTTTACCATATTCTGGTAGTTTTGACCAGAATTTTTTTCTCAGTGCATAATCAGGTTCGAACCTGAATGTGTTGATCAAATTATAACAAGTAAAATAATTTAACAAAAGATATTAAAAATTAAACTTTGAATTAAACAGAATGGCGCAAAAATGCAGCAACTTCCAATAAAATACAAAAGAAAGATATTTAATTACAAAAAAGAAAATACAGAAGAAGTAAACAATAGTGATAACAATATACCTTTTGCGCGCAATGCAGCAGCATCCAGTTATTGCATCATCAATATTGTCTGAAGTTAACTAACCAATTAAGATAGAATCAAACAACAAAAATAATGCTTTAATTAAAATTAAAACACATTAAGATAAATATAAATAAAATGGAAAAAGTGGTTACTTACTGGTATTTTTGGCAGAAGGTAATTTTAGTTTATTTTTTATCTCTATTGGATTTATTAAAAAAGGCTTTATGAAGTTTTTCTTATTTAAGAAAGGTTTTTTCCTTTATTTCAATTATTGGATAAATTCAGGCCACAGAGGGAATATCATTTGACTATGTAGTCATTCCCTTGACAGAAAATTGATTCATATTAGAACTCCGATGGCGATTGGCACTTTGAAAAAGTTCGCCATTCGAGTTCTCATCCACTTTCTCCGCTTTATTTTTATTTATTTTATCTTAATGTGTTTTAATTTTAATTAAAGCATTATTTTTGTTGCTTGATTGTATCTTAATTGGTTAGTTGACTTCAGACAATATTGATGATGCAATAAATGGATGCTGCTGCGTTGGCGCGCAAAAGGTATATTGTTATCGCTATTGTTTACTTCTTCTGTATTTTCTTTTTTGTAATTAAATATTGATCAAATTATTATACTCTTATTTTAAATTATTATACTGCTATTCAAAAATCTGCGTCGGGTTAGATAAAACCTCTAAGTGGGCTTCATCTGGTCCCCGGGCCGTAGTTTGCTCGCCACTGATCTAAGAGATATTCAGGCCTCCGTGGCCCAGTGGTAAGGTCTCGGGGACGGAGAGTTCCTGGTTCGAAACCCGATTCCACTGAAGATCCGCCGTACATGTGGGCCCGTTGAACGCTAAATCATACGTAGGGGGTCAAACGTTTTCTCACTGGTGTGGTGCGGAAGTATGTACAGAGGGCGCCAGCTCAGGTGTCTTCCTTGTCATCTGACCGTGGTTCAAAATTAAGAGGTCCGCCTAAAATAGCCCTCGTGTTGCTTCAAAAACGGGGCGTAACTAAAACCTAAGAAAAACTTCTCCTTTGAAACCGTGTACAATAATGACACGTTTAGTTAAGCGGTGTCCTGTGCAAAATGAAATCGTTTTTGTCCCTCGTCTAATTTTGGTTTAAAAAGTTAAAATAATGTCCTAATACAGTAGAACCCCGCTAATCCGAAATTCCGGTTAATCCGAACCGATTTTATTTTCGAAAATTATATGTAATTTCAAAGATTACCTGAAAAGATTTAAACATACATACTAAAAACAAAAAAGTACCTTTTCAGCATGCATAATTTTGCACACATTGAAGAAACTAATGCAATTCGCCGTAAGATGAGGTCACTTCATACAGGAGCACATCCATTATTCTAATGAAAAGGGAAGACATATTCTCTTTCTATTGCTTTTGAATCAAAGAATTCAAGAGATAGTAGTACTGAGTACTTATAACTTACATTTTTTTTAGCACACATCTTTTTCTCTTCTATTTTTATCGGAATTTCGGGTAATCCGAACAGGCACCGGTCCCAATTAGTTCGGATTAGCGGGGTTCTACTGTACTTTGTCATCGCAGCGCTCCAAAAACTAGCTCCCAGGGTTCGCTCGACCCCCGCCCCCTCTCTTACTACGCCACTGATTTTAGACAGGCATGAACTTTCACGTATTGTCGAAACATCTAGCTATGAATGAAGTACTGTGAAAAAAATTCGAAGCCTCAAAAATATTTCTATTTTCCTTCTGTTGTTTCCAAAATCGGCATCATTTTCTCCTTCCTTCTGATGATGAGCATAATTTGCATAATGAGAAAAACGCGCCTTTTTCATATCTCCAAGGTCTGCATTGTTCCAAAAAGCAATACGTCATATTTGATGCTTACGTCATAAATATACGTCATAATTTGATGCTTTCTTTGGTTTCCAAAGAAAGCATCAAAGCCTGAAATTATATAACGTACATGTATTGGATAAATGATGTTTTCTTGAGTCAACCCTTCTTTAGGCGCGGCTTTTGCAATAAAACCTCGATTAAGTGTCACTCATTTAATCGTCAGTTTCCATTAACCGTCATTGCTAAAAAACAAAAAGTAACGCAGGTTTATAGTATTGCAATACATTTCTGTGCATTGCTACTCTTATTCTGAAGTTTATGTTGATCGTTTTGTGAAATTAAACACAGCATGTATGTGTTATTCACTTTTAAAGGATTTTATTTTCATTTTTGTCCCACGCCAGCAATGAAATCACGTGACTGTGCCTTAGGGATCGCGGTTATTGCAAAAAAACCCGGCTTTCGGTTGTTTTTTTTTAAAGCTCCAGGTGTCTTCCTCGTCATCTGAATTCTGTCCTCCAGGTTTGTGGACAGAATTTTTTATTAATAATAATATACAAAAAGTAAGTATTAGCACAATAATTAATTAATGAAATAAGTAATGATTATAAATAAGTAATTAATACAATATGTAATAATAATAAATGAGTAATTATTGCAGTAAGTATTATAGACAAATTTTTTTCTTAACATTGTTTTCACAAGAAATTAATTCATTGGCAAATATTTATCATCTAATCAGCTTATAAAGACTCTTTCAGCAATGTGTTGATCCGTGAGTCGACACCTCTTATGGGAATAATAAAATTGCGAGATAACTTTCTTTCCTACTCAACTTTAATTTCCTTGTCAATGAAATGACCATCAAAAACTAAAAGCGAATCTCAAACTTGGGTCGATGCTGATTCTTAAGACTCGAAGTTCTCAATTTGATGTGTCCTCCTCCATCCCATCCCCTCAAAACACATGAAACAATATCATTCAGCAATGTGTTGATCCGTGTGTTCTAATGTGTGATCGACACCTCTCATCGGAAACAACATCATTCGACGTAGATACTAATCTTTCGGACGCCACAGAACTTCCGACTAAAGATAAATATTTTTTGGCTACAAAAAACAGACACCGTTTGCAGACAAAGTTTTTTTATTAGTATTGTTTTTGCAGGAAATCAATCCATTGGCCAATATTTATCTGTTCATAAAGACTCTTTCAGTATTCCGCCAACCAACAGACGCCTCGAGGAAGCGGTTGTCGGTGGTTGGCCAAAGATGATGAAATTCAAAGCTTTATAACTTGGTAAATTTTAGTCGAGTCGAACCTAAAAGCGAGCCTATCTTCCGACCCGGATTTACCCCGGTTTTCGGATTAAAAAAGAATAACCGGTTCAAACACGGGGAAAAAATAACCAACAAAACCGGTTAATCGAAACAAACAAACAAAAAAACGGTAGGTTTTTCCCATCCTTACATGTGAATATGTATTAAGAGATTTCTGTTATCCGTCTATTCGGTTATCCGTCACAGCCGCACGGTGACGGAAAATAACATAATGCATTGTATAAAACCTTATTATATGTCTTATGGGCATATGATAATGCATTAATTGCATTATGATAATGCATTGAATACCCTATTAGAGATAACATAATGCATTGCGTGAAGAAACCTTGTGAATATGTATTAAGATATTTCTGTTATCCGTCATAGCTGCATGGTGACGGTTAATCGAGGTTTTACTCTATATGCCTCATATTAAGCGCGTCTATCTGTCCATTCTCCTACTCTTTTTACTTTCTCGTACACGAAGTATACAAAGAGAAAGTATTGTAATCGTCAAAAAATTCGAAGTATGGTACAAATTCTAAAATAAGTCCATCAAATGATGGATCATTTTGAAAGCAAGTTTATTCAATAAAAATGTTTTATATATTACTAAATGAAATAAAATAACTTTGGGTCCTAAAAGTTAAAGCTGATTTAAATTTAGAATTGTAGTTTCATTCATTAAAATTACTGCTGAAAGTTCGTACTACATTATATAACTTTGCATTCTAAGTAATTTTTTGCAGATCTAGCAGTGGTGTTGTAAAAAAGCAATGCCGGAAAACGCTCTAACCTGCGACAAAAAAAAGCGCCATTTTTAAGGACGTTTCCACAAATTTTTCTTATTTATTACTCTTGAAAAAAAAAGTAGCGCCGGAACGCCGTTCCGGTGCATTACGACTCCACTACACCCCTGATATCTATTGTATAGCAATGGATTCGGAAACCCTCCTCGCTTTTGAGCATGCGCCGGGCGGAGTTATTTTCATTAAAATAGGGGGAAAGTGAAGAATGGAAGGGTGATGTTTACATATTACTGAGTGTGATCTAACAAAGAACTCCGGAAATGCGTTCATATGACTCATTGCCTGACTCCCCTTTCCGGTGTGAAATCATCCAAAAGTGGTAGTTTCGGGATCCGTTGCTGAACAGTAGTCACTTGGAATTCTCTAATTGTGAGAGACATAATTTTTCCAAGTTGCAATGAGTTGATGTTGAAGAATAACTTTACTGGCTTATGGAATTGCAAAGAGTTTTAATTCCCAGTAAATGACAGCATTACAGATGGGGCAATAGACATAACAACTGAATTATACGCTTTCCTGAATTCGTCATCAGATCAGAAACTTTTAAGTAATGAACTATTATTGGAACTATGTAAGTACATATTAAGTGCGAACGGGTCTATCAAGTCATCCTCTCAGATTTGTAGTAGGGAATGCTTTTTCCGTAAATCTTAGACAGTACCCAGATAGCACGTAAGTTTGCAGCAAGTTTGATTTTGACTTGATATTGCCTTGTCATAGCAAATTTGCCGCATCAAACTTGAAGCGAACTTGTGGCAAGTTCACCGTGACAACTAGCGCCACTCTCTCTTGCATTGCAAGTTCACAGCGCCACCTCCTTTGCAATGCAAATTTGCAAAACAAGCTTGATGCAAAGATAGCACAAAGAGATAATTATCTTTGTCTCTGTTTAAAAAAAAACATCCGATTTTTAATAGCATCTCCTAGACCGTCCTTCTTTTTATTAATTCAATAAATCAATGATAATTTGTAAAAAAAAAAAAACTTTTTTATAAAAAAATTTTGAAACATTTTCCATCTTTTTACTAAAAGTTTTTACTTTAAAGAAAACTATATCACCTTTTTCTTAATGTTGAAATTTTAGCGTTTATAAACAAAATTAAACCGAAAAAACAGTCAATTTTTGTTGAAAAATAAACTTATACATTTTGTCCCATTTTAAAGTAATTACTTTTGAACTCTAATTTCATAATTTATTCTACTAGCAAAACGTAGTTATTAACGAAAATCGCTCTCTCTCTTTGACTTCAAATCATATTCTCAACTCAAAAAATTAACGAAATCAAGAAAATAGTTTAAAATAAATCGTATGCGAATCGAATCGAACGATGTATTAGCGAAATCTATCTTCTCCTCTCAGAGTTTAACTGGCCGAATGGTTAGAGCGCCCGCCCGCTTCCCGAGCGCTAGGTCGCGAGTTCTATTCTGGGTTGTGTTCGTGCTCTATTTTTGCTATAGTTTGCAATGCAAGCTTGCTGCAAGTTCGTCCTATGGTGACTTCAAGGCTTGCGTTAACTTGCTGCAAGCTTGTTTCACACTTGCACACTTGTCGTGACAAATTTGCAGAAAGCTTGCAGATTTGCAGTGCAAGTCTGCTGCAAACTAAAATTGCTATCTTGGTAGCTCTAGTGTGTTATGAATTCAACGCGTTAAATAAAATTAAATAAAAAAAAGGAATATAAATTAAATAACCAAAACCATATTAAAGCCAGTTCACCGTAAAAACTTATCTTTCTCATCATTCTTTTCTTTTCAGTTATCTTTATGAACAATATTAACAAAACATTATATATTTCATTTATCTGCTGACTTTATTAGATACCCCAGAACAGCAATGCTCTTTGCTTTCTTTTCCCAGTTGATTCACTGATCCATAAGGCTATGCTTGTTCCAAAAGAGAGTGAATAATAACCGCTCTATTTTACGTACGCTCAAACAAGATAGGTGAATTCTTCATGAAAAAAAAAATTAAATTATTCTCTGAAAACCTGACGGAGTATCTTTTAATAAGTCAAAATTAGGAAACTATTCTTATAAAATCGAATTTGCAGCTTGTAAGCATGTAGTTATATGATTTTTAATTCCCTTTATTTAAATTAACTATAGATTGTTGTCTTTTTCTAAGTATTAGTAACTTGAAATGTATTTCAAAACAAACGGAAAAGAAAATAGAAACATACCTTGTATAAAAGATCTGCTTTCGGATCATCTCCATGAGCGATATCACAAAAAACACAATTCCTTTGACGGTTGAATTCTGGAGGAATTTCTTGAATAACATTAGGTTCTATGTATTCTCTTATGACGGGTACGGAATGGTTAGGTAGATCCACAAGTTTCTTCATCTTGCTCAGAGCTAGAAATGAATGCGAATTTCTCCCGTAACTTTTGCTGATTTTCGCGAAAGTAGGCAACGAGTTGCGCTAGTTCCTGATTGGTCGTTCCACTCCCGCTCTTTCGTGTTGATAGAAGAGAAACAACTGTGTTGTTTTGTTTTGATAAAATTTGCGTACTAATATAATTTTCCTGTATAAAAATTATTTAATAACATTTTGTTTACCTAAATCAACTTGTGGAGTAAACATGTGGAGTTCAATGGGTATGATTCATGATGTATTTTTGCTTTCGTATGCGTTGTTTACCTTTACTGTCATATGTTAAAATTTTATTGTAGTACTTTGCCTCAGCGCTATTAAATTATTCGATTATTACGGTGTAATATCTCTCTGAGAAGTACTAATGTATGTTTTAATTATATATATAGCTTTATTTGTGAATAATCATTAACGTTTAAATATATCTACGGTTAAGTTAAAACTTAAAAACAATGGCATTGGATTTAATCTAAAGTTTATAAGGATTATAAAATTTCAGTCTTTAAAGTCCAGTGTATAATTTTTTTTATATAATTTACTTCTTTTTTTGAGAAATTTGGAGTTATATACATGTGTGATAAATTATTTTTGAATTAACACAGTAGCAATATTTGCATTTCGGATACCATCTTAAATTCACGTTTTAGTTTTTCCTGTCAACATAAATTCTTCTGGTTTGGAATTAGATTCGACTCCTGAATAATATCATGAATAGTAGAATTTATAACTCTGATCTTATTTTTAATATCAACTTTAATCCTTGCCATTTTGAGAATTGAGAGTTTTAAATTGTGTCTTTTCAAAAGTAGAATTTGTATTCCTGACCCACTCATAAGTAGTGTTTTAATACTTTCTGTTGTCTAAATTCATCAGGTTTTGAGAATTAAAGTTTTGATTAATATCTTTGATATTTTCTAGAAAGTCATAAAACTGCCTTAAATATTCTCAATAAAGTCTATTGAATATGTATGTTTGTACTCTTTTACTTGTAATCTTTGCTGTGAAAAGACATATATAATTTCCCATATGTTTTGTAAAGGACTTTTTTAAAAATGTTAATTCTAGAATAAGAAGAATTATTATATATATATATATATATATATATATATATATATAATAATGCCACTTAATTTTACTTTAAATTCTAATATCATATATTTTAAAATCTTAGTACAATACTAATGTATTCCAAAATCACTTCTCTTAAGCTGCAGTCTTGTTTTATTTCTGAGGCTGGAGGTATATTAAATCGTACATTTTGGCATATTTATTACTAAAAGAATATTTTAATCACTTTCACGCGCCCACATAAAATAATGACGCCGTCTTCTTGGTGCCAGACTTTTCCGAAAACACTTAACATAATTTTCTGAAAATAGCTAATATTCCTTTCACTTTGATCACATGTCTATATGTTAATCCCCTATCTGAGAGAACGCAGGGATTTTCTGTTCTCTTTTGACTTGAAACTTTCATATGAGATGTACATTATTTGGCTACTCTCCCATATAGTGATAATAAATGAAAAATAGTTATTAATTTGGCCTTTTTATTACTCTAATGACAACAACAATGGAAACATTTTATGTATATATATATTATAAATTTAGAAAGTGAAAAATTCAGTATTTGTCTGCAGAAAGTCTTTAAAACCAGAATTTTGAAAAAAATTGTTTGTGTTTTGAGGTGTGATAACACATATTCTTTCAGGATTTGTACTCCTCCTGAAATTCCTGAAAAACTCCTGAATTTTGCTTTTTTATTCCAAGGGCCCTGGAAACTCCTGAAAATTGTGTTTTTTATGCTAATATTTCTTTTTGTCTCCTGAAAAATTACATTCGAAGAGCAAAATATAAAATTATGATATTATGATAAAACATAAAAATAAGATGTTTCCGTTTTTCCTTATTGATAGAAAGTCGATGGAATCTGGAATTCTTATTTCTGACCTTACTTAGCACCGAAAGAGTCTACCGTGCATGTTCCGAGTCATCGCAATTGGGAAAGATGGGAGAATTGATATTTAGTATACTTTTTTGCCAATTTTATAAAAATTTCACACTACCCCCTTCTCCCCTAAATTGATTTTTTTCACGTTATCTCCTGAATTTTCTGTACTGTACTCCTGAAAAAATCCTTAGAAACTCCTGAATTTTACTATCATATATACAGTATGAACCCTGTATCTTTTATTGTTGCTGATTATTCTTTAGTTTTTTTTTATGTCTTTTAGAAATACACGAGTGTAATAGTACAATAGTAAACAGTTATGAATTGTGTAGTCAAGTTATAAAATTACCTTGCTTATACTGATGTTTTGAAGTATATTGAGATTATGACCAACAGTGAAAAGTCTGTTAATTGCTGGAAAAAATGTTTCCAATAGTTGGCTGTGCAAAATAATTACATTTTTGTGTAAATGGTGCCAATTAGTTTGCTTAGTAAATTGCAAGGTTATTATCTGACCATCAAAGAAAAAGAAATATGTTTCATGATTTATAAATCGTTGAAAAAATATTTTTACCCTCCTCCTGAGATTTCTATAGTGGAATTCTGAATCATCAATGGAAATTCAGCCTTCTTAAGTCAAATGCAGTCTGTACACAAAATTATTTATATTTCTGAGTTTTGCACTTTAAATGTGGTCTGTTAAATAAATACATGAACTAAGGTCATGAAAGCTTTATTTTACAAAATTTAAGGTGCATTATCCCAGTGTTGCTCCCACATAACCATTTTACATTTCAAAAACAAAAAGACATCACAGGGGGCTAGGGCTGGTGAGTAGATGAGCTATCTAGCATATTAATCAAATTATGACAAGGAACTTGCAGATGATCACCTAATTATGCAAGGCTTGAGGATAATATTTGCACACAATTTTCTAAAACCTTAATATTTTGTTAGAATCGTGTGTAAGGACAATATCCACAAATTCAATTTACCAGCAGTCATCAAGGCAGTACACCTTTGATGTTTTCATCTACACATAAGCTTGATGATCATCCTGGCCTTGTAGTCTTCATGGCTGTCACTGAAATGGTGGATCTATTTGAAAAGTGCTGTTTTCTTTCATGCATTATCTCAGTAAAGAGATCTCAAAATTTCATAAATTTCCCGAGAGTGTTTTTCTTGCCAAAAATTTGATGTTAGGTCTTTGTTCCATTTGTTTATTGATCTCCATCGTCAACAAAAATAAGAGATAGTATCTACCAAACGGATCCAGCCGTAGGCTGTATGCTTGCTTTGACAGTCTGATGTTACTTCAGTAGATCCCATGCCATAAGAGAAGACAGTGCACAAGGACAAACACCATCTCAAGGCTGTTGTAGGGGCTTAGTTTGTGTATTCCTCACCAAACAATGTGTATAAACTACAATCCTACAAACTATATTTTATTGAGTATATGCTCCCCTATTTCATATGAAGATTTTTATGTTTCAGTGCTTTAAAATTTGTTTTAAAAGTCACTCTTTACCAAATCCAGTACATTATGTAGAAATTTGACTGAAAAGGATTAGAAATAATTTTAATGATTGTATAAAATTTTTCATGGACATAAAAGAGAAATCAATTGAAAGCTATAGCTTCTATATTTCTTATAGTCATTCATAAAAAAAATTATATAAACTACTGACAGGATATATCATTCCATCTAGAAGTTTTTTCTTTGTATTTTTAGTTACAGTTAATTGTAAAAAGCATATTTCCCAAACAGTGTTTTATTTGTAATTTCAGTTGGAAATCATAACTAAATCATTAGAATCAATGACAACAAAAAATATAATTAATTTGAACATTTTTTATGTTAAACTCAGGTTTTATTAAAATTCTAATGATGAACTGAATACTTTCATCCTTTTCTTTTTGAATGGATGTCAAAAAATCATTGGAATCAACAAACAAAATATAATTAATTAATTTGAACATTTCTGGTGTTAAACTCAAGTGTCATTAAAATTCCAATGATGAACTGGATACTTTTATCCTTTTCTTTTTGATTGGAAATCACTTTTGGTAAAGGTTTCCATGACATACAAAATCAAAGGCAGAAAAAATTATGTTCCACTGCTGGAAAATCTAGATCAGTCAACCAGGTCCATGTACAAGAATTCTAAAACAAATAATAATTTAGGGTCATTCCATTGTGACTAACGTAACTTTGGAAAGATTTTAACAAGCTATAATATGACAAAATGCTCTTAAATAATCTCTGATGAAACCTTTTAGCCTTATATTTTATGTAATACTAGTCAATATAACATATCCATGCAGAAATTATTTTAAAAGATAATTATTTAACCAAATTAAATTAAGTTTTTAACTGTGTGACTAACGTAACAATTTACTTACCACATAAAAGATAGCCTGGCTTTAGCACTAGATTTTTCTGAATTTTGTTAATAAAAAAATCTGTAATTAATTATGGTATTACATAGGAATATTAAGTTTGTAGTAAGAACAATTTTGGAATGATTAATAATCAACAATAATTATTTATTGATGTTTTTATAATTTCAATGGTGTGACTAACGTAACGTGACTAACGTAACAGTTGGATCATCATTAATAAAGTGTTTAAAAATGAAGAGTTGATACAAAGCAATTTTAATACAAATGGAGTCCTTTCTTAAATTTTTTGTAGAGGACACTAATGTCTCTTCTAGTTTCATATTTGATATAAAATGGCAGGTTTCCACTTAGTTCAATAGGTCCTGACAAAATGAATTTTTTTCTGGACTATCTGCACATCATCAACACATGGTCACTTGAAGGGCCTGCTTTTTTATACAGTGGCAAGACTGTATGCCTTTGAGCTCATTAATTGATTCAAAACTTTTTTTCAATTGCAGCCAGTTCAAGCAGAATTTTTTTCTCTTCTACAAAAAGGCATTTTATATTTATGTCTGCGGCATCCACTTTGAAAACTCACTAGCACTTTTGATGATGGTTTGTCCCTGCAGCACCTTCTTCCACACATGATGCTTCAAAACTGCACCAATGCCATCATGAGGCCCTTTTCCATGGTACAAAGCAGAAAACAGCAATGATATGCTATATTGATTCTTAAAATGTGTTGATGCACCATCTGACTAGTGCAGTCAGCGTTATATTTGTTGCAAACAATTAACTTGATCATTCATTGGCAGTTTTAATATTATTCCTTTTCCATTTGCTCGTTTTTAAAAGGAAAGCAAAATTCTCGCAATATGGGCAGCATCATACTTTGATCTACATCCCACAGTTTCAATTTCTGAGGGACAAAGTTCACAAAGTTTTGAGAGCCCAATTTCAATATTAGGACGATCAATTTTAAATAACTGAAATGCATCTTTTAAGTTGTACATTAACACATGTTTCTACAAACATGCTTTTTTTATTGATCTCTATATTTCGAATGGACTTTACATCTTTTTTTCCAGGAAGTTGTCTTGATACATCATCTCGATAGTAAAAAGCTTTAACACTCAGGCCATTCTTCTTCTGAGGTTTAGTAGATGGAATTAAGAGTCCTATTTGTGAAGCTAATTTCTCCATAACTGCTTGCTTTATCCTTGGACTAGAAGGGAAAGACTTCTTAACTTTCCTTACTGCTTTTCCTAATGCTTGTGGTGATGAATATGCTCTAAAAGTTGGCTGTTGGCTCATAGCAGACTGACTTTTTTTTCACTCTCATCTTTCACATTTTCAGTTTTGCTGCTTCAGTTTCTTATTCCCTTCTCTTTTTAGTCTTAAAGCTCTCATTCCATTTTTGCCTTTTATTTTATCTTCAAGCTTTTTAGCTTCACTTTGTCCAGTATGGCTCTTTTTCTTTCTGCTGTGCTTGGTCTCACCATTCTGATTTCTGACCAAAAAAAAAAAAGGCTTTAATTTTTTTAAAATATGTTAGCAATACTCTTTGAAATTTTAAAAGGAGGAAGTTATTTTAAAGAGTCAAAAATGATGTGACTAACGTAACAATAATATTTGTTACGTTAGTCACATTTGATAAGTTACATTAGTCACAGCTCTAAATCATTAATAAATAGAACTGCATTAAAATTTTTAAATGATTCATATAAGTTAGCTAACAAGTTAAGAAAATTCACAAAATAAAAATTCTAGAAGTACTCTCTTTAATTTAAGAGAGAAAATTAAGAATTTTGTGACTAACGTAACAAAGAGCGACTAAGTAAAAATTTGTTGAGAAAAATATAATTACCTCTTAGGATATTCAGAAATTGTCTTCTTGACAAGCAGTTAGCTGTACAATCTTCCAAAAAATGTATTCATTGAACAGGAAAAATGAAAATAAGTTTATAAAATGAGTTGTGTGTTAAGCAGAAAAAATAGGATTAAAAACACTCAAATACAAGCAAGTGTTCTTTCTAAAATAAAATTCAAATCGGCCACTATTGGAAAATTCTGTTGGCAGATCTAGAAACTAGAAATTTCACTGAAAAAAATGATGTATCACAATTACAGTTGCATTGAAATTTTATTTAGGTGTAAAAGGTAACTATTTTCATGGAATGACCCTTTACCTTTTTTTTATAATATCTATCCGTCTTGACTTCCTTCATTAAAAATATTAAATTTTAGGAAGGTTTTGTAAATTACAGTCATAGTTCCTCAGTTTTCAAAAAAAATTAATTTTTGTAACACTTATTATAATTTTTTATATTTAACTGAAGATAATAGTTCGCTGAAAGATTAAAAAATATTGTTAGTTATATTTAAATAGGACAACTAATCTTCACTCTTAAAGTATGAAAAAAAACTTCTAATTATTAATAACTCTAAATTTATTAATTATTGACAGACGCAGAACTGAAGAATTCAGTATTTGACGTTTAATCGTTCCAGTACTTGGTAAAAAGGAAAATTAGGAACAGCTTTGATATATGACATCACTGGTGATATTTCGTTATTTCGGAGACTTTTTTTGTTCCATAAACAAAGATGGCGACTGTTTTGTTGAACATTTTAGTGTTCTCTTGCTTGCGCGTTCCGGGCAAATTTTTTTTAACTTAAAAAAACAGCAGGTGCTTCGCTTCCAGCAAAGCAGGAACCTCGTAGCTTTGCTTTCTTATTGAATGTTACGAATCTATATTTTTTAAAATCCCCCCAAACGAGTATTTCCTTACCTTAAACTTAATTTTAACTAGAAAGTCGCCGAAATAACGAAATATAGCCAGTGATGCCGTATATTAAAGCTGTACCGAGAAGGAAATCTGTGTCAGAGATATGCAGGGTGTCCGAGAATTATTGGACACATCTAAAAAGTTAATAAAAGAAACTATTAATGTAACAACTACATTTTTTTAAAAAAATGAGTGCTCATTTTAAATAGTTTTCTTTCAGAAAGGTAATAGTGATTTAGGTGGTCGTAAATTGCTGGAAATCTCCCTCTTTGAGAGCCATTATCTGCGAAAATATTAAAGCTAGAAGCAAAATAAAAGCATCTATTTGCAGGGAATTTTATGCTCTTTAATTTGTTAAATCAATTGTAATTCAAAAACTGAAGAGTTTTCGAGATATTCAATACTAAAAAAGGAAACCAGAAAATGCACATTGGCTTTTGCTAATCGTTAGTCATTGCGTATGGAAATCTCTTGCTGTAGCAAATTTAGAACGTCGTAATGGTACGCCACCTATCTGAAAAAACTTTTTAAAATGCGCTCTCATTTAAAAGAAAAACTATAGTTGTAACATTATTAGTTTCTTTTTTATTAATTTTTGAGATGTGTCTAACAGTTCTTAGACACCCTGTATTAACTATTTTTATGATTTCAGATGTTAAGAATTACTATGGACATTAATGTCATTAACTAATTATTTAATTCACATCAGATAATTATTTAATTCACCCACAGGAGAAAACAACTGAACATTTTTATTTGGCAAATAAAATCAACAGGTTGAGATGATAGATATTAGAAGTCTAAACAGAATGTTTTATATTCTTTTTAATGCTTATGAATTGAAAAATTATTTTTAATTCGATTTGAAGGAAGTCACTAAACTCAAATAATATTTCTATTCTAAGATACTTAGTACTATTTTGAAAGTTTTATTTAAATTTTGTTTATTTTTTGGTAGAAGTGTAATTTTTCTTTATTCTCCAAAGGAAGGGCGATATAGTCACAATATCTTGAATGGGTTTTAAATAGGATTTTGGTATGCCTACACGTGTATAAGCTACTGATAACATTCAAATGACTGTTTTATGTGCTATTTTGAAGTTGTTCTGATGAAGTTATTTTATGAATGGTAGGTATTGTTCTGTTTCATTCTTGTGTTCTTATGGGTTCTCCAGCATTCTGGGGTTTTCAGGATTATTAAGGAATCTGTTTCACCTGGATTTTAGTGCATCTTTTTTGAAATTACTCTTTCTTGGTAGACTTCTATGACAATCTTTAATAGTTTTCATAATCCAGGAATTGCAAATTGGTATTCTGAATTTACATTAAATCTGGAAGTCATTAACACATTATGATATTCTTAGGAAATAGAATATTCTAAAGTGGAATTTTGTCAGTATAGGAATTATTCCATGTCTGTAATTATATTTTAAAATGCCAAACTTCTGCCTTTTCTTTTGAATGAACACCCTAAAAAGGAGTGTTTCTTCAACAAGTCAAATGAGTTATCTGTTGCAGTTGTTTGGTATCAGTGATGTCAGCTTTCCTTATCTATAGTTACTCAGTAAAAGGTTCTTGTCTGGAAATAAGCAAGCAGAACTTTAAAATAATTTAATCTAAATGAAAATGTGAGATGAATTATTTCTTATTGAAATCTCAATTATTACATGGCAAGAAACTATAGAGTCGCAATATGTTCATGATTTCAAAAATATATGGTTGATAGAAATATTTTTCTGAGACTGTTTAATTTGATTCCAACATTCAAACTATCTTGTTTTTTTTTAAAAAAATTGTTTATAATTCTAGGTTATCTCTTCCAGTTACAAGTTTTGTACTTTTTTGTTGTACCACTGCCTCACATGCTTTTTCAAATTTGTTAGAATACAAGCTTTTGATAATGTTAGCACATTCTGATAATAACCACTTTAGGTCTAAAAAAAATATATTGTTTCCTTTTGTGTTATTAAATCTGCATTATGAGGTTATTTTCCTGTGCTCATCAGTGGCGAATCCAGGATTTGGGTAGGGGGCTGAGGTATAAAAAGTTTTGTATCGTCGTGATGAATGCCAATATTATGGCTTATGTCAACCAAAACACTTGAACTTTACAGACTTTACTCACCTGGCAATAAGAATAATAATGAACACTACAATACTTTCGATAATTTAACAAAAAACACAATGAAATAACTAGCAAAAACATGTTTTCGACCGTGTCAATGCTGCGAATCGGAGCGGAATGACTACAAAAGTGGGAAAACTTACGAGCCTGTCAAAAACCAGGAAGAAATTTTTTTACTTTTTTTAAAGGGAGATTAAGAAAAAACAGCTGTAGTGATTTTAAATAAAATAAAGAATTCTGGTCTAGCTCTGGGGGGGGGGGGGTCGGCAGCCCGATAGCCACCCCCTGGATTCGCCACTGATGCTCATCATGTAAACAATATGTGTCCATACTTAATCTTAGAATGTATGAAGTGATTGCTGAATGTAGAGTGCCAAAAAGATGTTCACACTTAATCTTAGAATTTATGAAGTGATTGCTGAATGTAGAGTGCCAAAAAGATAATGGTTTATTTGCATTCCCATGTTTTATTTGTCTTTAAACTTGAAATACAAGCTTCTTGTATTCGTTATGGAACAAGCATTTATTTATCAATTATAGGTATTGTATATGGACCATTGGCATTGTTATAATTTGAAACTATCAAAAATAGATGACACAGTCTATTAATTCTCTGAGTGGCTTATTTGCTTATGAAATTTATCATAAAATATTAAATAGCCAAATATAGGTATTTCTTGACATTCTCTATATGAGGTGTTAAATTCACTTTTATTACAAGCAAATGATGTCTGTCAATTGCATACATCAAGTTGTGGCATTGCTTATTTATTAAGGTGACCAATTTTTTTCCAATGAAAAGGAGGACCAAATAAATTGAAAATAAAAAAATATCGTAAATTAAAGAAAGATTTTATTCATTGCAATAATAATACAGAATACACTGCAATATGATAAATGCATAATAAAAACATTTGTAATATAATTTATTGTACACTTTCGGAGGGAAGACATAACTTACAAAAGGAGAACGGTTGGTAACCTTATTATTTAGGCAGTTTAGAAAATATACATTTTCTACTGATCTTTTTTATTAGATAAATATGGTTGGTCACCTTATTAGGCAGTTTAGAAAATATACCTTTTCTACTGATTTTTTTATTAGATAAATAGCTAATGTTTGAGTCAATATAAAATTAATCATTCATTTTAAAAAGTTGGTGATTACTAGAAATGCATTCACGCGATGTTGGAATTTAAGAAGATTTTTTTTTAAAATCATAAGTCATTCTTGATCGCCATTTCCGTTATGTTTACGAGCATAGCTTGCCATCTCATCTGTCATCATCATTTTTAACAGGTGGTCTGGGAAATAAACTGCATTTCCAGCACCTGTCCTAATTTGAGCCTTACCGTAATAGGCTCGTCTGAATTTGTTGATGACAGGGAAGTTTTCATTATGAAAGCGTTCAGTTCCGGGGACCACGCGTTATTTTCAGTTTTCCAGTTGCAGATTTGATTCGGTTCTGCATCATCGGCTGTTGAAGAAAACGAAAACTAAGACAGGCCAAGATCTCCCCTGCTGCTTTGTTCCTGTTTGGCCCACTTTCGACCCTCGTTTGGACACCGAACTATTGTATCTCGCACCTGTAGCTGCCACTTCCGCTTACCGAGAGCGAAAGTTTCGGAGGTGTTTATTTTAAATAAAACTTTCGAAACGTTTTCAACCTTATTTTGCATCTTTCAGCGGCATCAACCCAAATAAAATAAATATAGAAAACGCCGGATGTGATGGCGAGCAATTGCATCACTTGTCGCCTCCGATTTCTGCGTCCGGAAGTAATGCGTTTGATTGGCATTTTTGTTTAAGTGGTTTTAAAAAGCAATGTTGATGGAAGATGAAAAAATTATTTTCGGTACCTCTTCTATCTTTTTTCGTTGTTAACTAGAATTAAGTTTTTTTTTTATCTTCAGGTATTTTTTTTATCGTTAAGAATTGAGTAAGACTTTTAAGTAAGATTTTTTTTATCTTTTAAGTACCGAGTCTCCTCGACTTGGGCCGAGTTTCGTTCCGATTGAGAGATAGTAAGTCGGATTTATATTTTACGGGTTATAACAGTTGAACATGAAATACAAATTCGATCTATGTACGATTAATTACATAATTATGTGAAAAATACATAACATGTATTCTATTGTACAATATTTTGCCGTTTTTCCGCGATATCTTCCGAAAATATTATTCCACAAAAACTGTTTTTACCCCATCTTAAACTTTAAAAAATTAACTTTTTGGTGACACCAATTTTATTTCCATATTATTTTTTTCTCTAATTTTAATAAAATTTTCAAAATTAATTTCATACGCAATTTGTAACAACGTTTTTCATTGTTGAAGAACAAGAATTAACTATTTAATTAATTATCCCAAAATGTTCGTTTAAACCTTTCTTATACTTCAGTATTTGTGAGTAAAATTTGAAGTACTTATATAAGAAATATTAATAACTTAAGGGAAAATTAGTTTTCAGCAGTTTTAAAAATCATTTGGTTCTATTGATGTACTCATTTTATAACTTTTCAGTCAATAAAAGGGTTTTGTGTATTATATATTGCTCAAAAATTGGCATTTTTGTTTAAGTGGTTTTAAAAAGCAATGTTGATGTAAGATGAAAAAATTCTTTTTTCGGTACTTCTATCTTTTTTCGTTGTTAACTAGAATTAAGTTTTTTTTTTATCGTTAAGAATTGAGTAAGACTTTTAAGTAAGTTTAATTTTTATATTTTTTATCTTTAAGTACCGAGCCTCCTCGACTTGGGCCGAGTTTCGTTCCGATTGAGAGATAGTAAGTCGGATTTATATTTTACGGGTTATAAGAGTTGAACATGAAACACAAATTCAATCTATGTACGATTAATTACATGAAACATTATGTGAAAAATACATAACATGTATTCTATTGTACGTAGTGTAATCGAACACAACTTCAAAATAGAATTCGAACCTCCAGCCCGAAACATCATGGCTTAGCTTTGGTTGACGTGATTGCATCAGCCGTTGCAATCTGTGCGCGACGATTTTTACTTAGCGCAATTTACAGAAAGGATGTTTGTCTTGTATGTACTTTTTATAGCACTAGTTGATTCTCTTTTTGTATTTTCAATGAATTATTTTCGAATCGCACAAATTCGGATGGTATGCCAGCCTAAAAACTTGATGTTAAAAATTCAATCCCAAATTATGTTTTATTTTTTCTGGTCGTAAGTGCAGGTGGTTGTGATTTCGGTATTTCCTGAACTATATAGTCGAGCGCTACAAAAAGTGCTTATTTTTGTACCAAAATTTTGTACAGCTTTTTCATTGAAAGTGTATCCTTAGGAATTCCCATTTTTCTAAATATATTCAGATTTGAATAGCCGAATTGTTTATTTAGTTATCACTCAATTCGATTTTTTTTATTCGTAAGAAATTGTTGAATTTACAGCGAATGAAATTGTTAAGTTTGAATGAGTTTGACGCTTCTCTTAAATAAATTCCGAACGTAGCCGGAGTTTTGACTTATAGTTTAGCAACTGATTCGGAAATCCTCCGCGCTTTTGTGCATGCGTTGGGCGGAGTTATTTTCATCAAAATAGGGGGAAGTGACGAGATGTTTACATTTTACTGAGCGTGATCTAACAAAGAACTCCGAAAATGCACTCATATGACTCATTGCCGGACACCCCTTTCCGGTGTAAAATCGTCCAAAAGTTATAGTTTCGGAATCCGTTGCTAAACAGTACTATAGACGAGTTTTCTGTTTTGTTTACATGCCTGTAATAAGTATTTCCGGTGTAATGATGTCAATGGATTTTCAAAGCGGAAGTCCAACTTATAAGCAGATAAAGTCAAGGTTTTTAATGTTAGTAAACAAACATGAAAACTCGCCCATAGTGACTTTGTGTTAAGCTTTGTAACAATTGACTTAGCTCCGTATGCAGGGTAGCGATAGTATCAGGATATCAGGGAAAAGTTAGGGAATGTTATCAATCTGGAAAAGTCAGGGAAATTTGTAAAAATATCTAAAAATCAAGGAAAAATTAATAGTTATTTGTTGAGTTATTATCTATAAATTAGTATCTTATGTCTAGCATTATTTTAAATGAAATTAAAAAAACTAATATTCATTTATAAAAGCATAAGTTTTTTTATTAGAGCAATGAATTTCTTATGATTTGTTAAAGAATAAAGATTTGAAGTAATATTTTGGCAGTTTCTCTTGTTTAAATCTTTGCTAAAATATTTATTATTTAGGTACGTATAATTATGCTATTTTTATATTTATGCTGCAAATGTTATTCTGGTACCCATGCAAAGATCACTAATTAGTTATTGAAGTGTTTTAAAGTTTTGAGCAAAGATCGTAATAACCTCTACTGTACATAATTTCACTTGTGTTGCAAAGAGTAGTTTTAATGTTTCTTAGAATTCTTATGTAGTTTTAGAAGCTAAGTATTTTGTTAAAATTTCCTGTATTTTTTACATATAGATTTTTTTTAGGTTGTTCATTCCATTTTTAAAAAAATTAAATTTCATAAAAATATATTATTTTTTTCATATTAAATAACTGGTAAAAGTGTTTGCCAGGAAACTAATATAATTAGTAGCCGTAAATCAGGGAAATGTTGTAAGTATAGTCAGGGAAAAGTCGGGGAAATTTTTTTCACATTTTCTGTAGCCACCCTGGTATGATGTTCTCACGCATGATTTCATTTTTGTTAAATTTTAAAATCGTTTCAGATTTTCTGCTTATTTTTGAACACGGTGAAATTTTATATATTACATTTTCTATACGAAAGGTTTACAGTTGTAGTGGACATCCTATGAGAAAAGTGCTGTCCCTTCAAATTTCGCGTAAGGTTTTTACACCCAAATTGTAGATATGTAAAACATTATGGACAAAATCCGGCGACGTGAAAACGTTTTCAATACACGTTTTTCTTCAGAAAATTAACTTCATCTATACTTATAAAAGGCAATGTTTGTGTGTGTGTCTGTGATGTCCAGACGAATCTATCGCACTTACAACCATGAAATTTGGCACACAGGCAGTTGTAATGGTGACTGAATGCACCTCGAAGCCGGAATTTTGAAATTTAATCTAGAAATTTTTTTTATTTAATATTTTGTGTTGTTTTGGGTGATTTTTCGCACTCATTTCTCAATTGCATGGCTTCGAATAATTGTGCGAAAAAAAAGAGTTACACCATCGGAAAGAACAAACAATTTCCATTGTAATGAAGTTTGTTTCGTACGTCTAACGTAATTTACTGAATTTTGAGAAATTTTTGAAAAATAGTCACTTTTATGGGTAAATTTTTAATAAGGATTTCTTCAAATTCTCGCTGTCGTTCTAACGTCTCTATAATTTTCATTTTTTTCCAGATTATAACTGGAACGTTTCTGTCGGATTTAAAACAAAGAACGGTTAAAAAATCTTTTTTTTTTAAATTATTTTTCCCTGATCAGTTCAAACACTTTGCTAGCGAATTTAACGTTAGGTTTCTCCGGACAGTGACCTTCCTCGCGGCAGGTGACGTCATATGCTTTCATTCCCAGCATGCATTTCTACAATTCGATGTGTATCTTTTGTTTTCATAAGTCCTGATTCCACGGATAACGCCGTGCCGCGTACTGCTAGTATGACAATAAAAACAACTGCGCCGTATTAACGATTATTATTTTATCATGCACGCTACCATTCACACAGAATAAAAATTATACATTTTCAATTATTTCAATCATTTGCCTGGGCGTTGCGACGCAGGCCTTATGATAATATTTAAATTTTGGGCAGGTTATTGTAACTACAGTTAATAATTCACTTTTAAAAGTAGTGTGAAAAAAATAGCTAGTTTATAAAATTGGTTTCGTGGAATAATTAATTTTTGAATTTTAAAATGGCGTAAAATAATTTTCTTCAGGTAAAAGTTTCTGAAGTTCGTCTGGAGACATAAAAATTACAAAATGAAAGAATATCAGGGATTGTCTGTAGATGAAACAGGAAGTTTAGAATACTTTTGTAATATTTTATACATTCGATTGGACGCGTTTGGCGGCATATCATCTAGACCAGGGGTTCCCAAACTTTTTACTTTCTCGTATACGCAATATACAAAGAGAAAGTAAAATCGTCAAAAAATTCGAAGTCGAGATTTTGACGAATCTCCACGTTTTAGACCTCCCTGAGTCCGAAAAACACAATTGTGGAATCATGTCTGTCTGTGAACACGATAACTCGAAAACTATTAGAGCTACGGGGATGAAATTTGGTATGTGTAAACATAATTTGTAGGTTTCTATCAAATTTTGGACAAAATCCGTCAACGAGAAGTCTGTCTGTCTGTATGTCCGCGGTCATGTGAACGCTTTAACTCGGAAACTTGAAAAGCTAGATGGAAAAAATTTCAGACACAGTTTTATCGTTATGAATGTAGGTCCATATAAAATTTTGCGCCAAATCCGTCAAAAGGTTGACTGTCTGTCGGTCTGTATAATCGCATCTCCAACGAATCTGCCATCTCCACGCGCATACGTACTGGACGCAATCTTCTGTGCACGATATTTATTGACAACCTGCTTGGCGCTTTTTTTCCATCTGATTCTCTATGCGCATGCGTACTGGTAGCAATATGTGCACGCGGAAGGATTATGCGACTTTGTCCTTGAGCCAGCAAGAGTAGAAATCGGTACGCATTTAATCGGAACGCATCTCTTTGAATTTGTTTCTTTACCTAAGTATTTTCTGATAGTCATTGGATCCTGGGTTACAATAGGTTCGAATTTTTTTTTTATCCACGCGGGGGGGAGGGAGGGGAAACAGCACCTTTTTCGAGAAGTATACGAGAAAGTTTAGGGGAGACCACTCCCGCTGGTTCCAATAGTATTAATTCAACGTCAAAACAGATGAAATCAGTGTCGTATTAATTTCGCATTAACTTATAAGGATAGCTAAAAGTTCTACTTCCTTTTGCTTTCTTATTTTGAGGGTAGGTTTAGGACTTGCACAACTTTTACTTTTTACACGAACTTGGGGTAACAAAATTCTGTAACATTTGTAATCCCATATATTTTCTTGTGTCCGCCATTACCAACTTTGAGCTACACGTACCACAGGTTGGGAACCTTTGATCTAGACAAAAATTATTTTTTACTACATGTTATAAGTGACAACTTTTTGTTGAAGTTGAGAGGAGAACTCGGTTTTCTTTTACAACGAAGTATGCTCAAAAAATTCGATCTCGAGATTTTGATGAATCGACACATTTGGACCCCCTGAAACCGAAAAAACCATTTATGGAATTATGCCTGTCTGTGAACATGGTAACTCAAGAACGGAATAAATGTAGCCGGTTGAAATTTGGTATGTGATCTTTAAACATAATTTGTAGGTTTCTATCAAATTTTGGACGAAATCCGTCTACGGGAAGCTCTTTTGTGTGTGTGTAAATTTACTGAGAAATATGAAAACGCAAGTGGGTAAAATTAAAAAGAAAAAAAAATCTATAATCTTCTATTTACACTAGAAAAATTCTGAAAAACATTGTCTGCTTATAATCTAAAATATTTTCTATAAATCTATCGTCTTAGTGAAGTTCTTTGCTTGGTGCAGGCTACATTTACTGAACGATGTCGGCTCATGATTATGTATATTGTATAGCAACGGATTCGGAAACCCTCTGCGCTTTTGCGCTTGCGCCGGCCGGAGTTATTTTCATCAAAATAGGGTGAAAGTGAAGAATTGGAAGGACGAAAAAGAATATGGAAGCCTTTCTCGGAGGGTGCCATTTTTTTTTTCTCTTGACCGAATCAGATCGGCAATAATCGAGCCCGTCTTTTGATGGCAATTTTCATCTCTTTTTTGATTACGGATCGAAAAGAACTTTGGAATCACTTTCTCGTATGCAGAGTAAACAAGAAAGTATTGTAATCGTCAAAAATTCAGAACTCGAGTTTTGACGAGTCTCTGCATTTTACGCATCCCTGGATCCAGAAGGCACAATTTTAGAATTATGTCTGTAAATGTGCCTCTGTCTGCGAACACATTAACTGAAACTATTATGAGCTAGAGGATAAATTTGGTATGTGGTCTTTCAACCATAATTTGGCAGGTTTCATCAATTTTTGGACAAAATCAAGTCTAACGGAGTCTGTCTGTCTGTATGTCGAGGTCATGCTGAACACTATAACTCAAAAACTTGTAAAGAAGATAAAATTGATTTGCAGGATTGAAGGAACTTTACTAACATTACTCAACTACCTTGACTTTCATGCGACTAAAGAGTAGCTCTATGTGTTAACTCTATAGTCCATGTGACTATTAGCCAATAAATGACTATATAAAAAATCTTCTATTGATTTTCTGTTACAGCACGACTGTGGTTGCAGCATCGATTGGTTACGGAGATACCATAAGCGTTTAATTTTAGAGCGAAAAGCATCCATAATTTTTTCTTTTCCCAAACACCATTAAGACCACTATGTGGAGACGCAGTCGCCAAAATGAGTATACCAAAACATAGAGGCGCAGAAATGCAGGGAATGACATTTAAGGCAAACCTCAATTTAACAGCTCGTGTGCTTAAGTATCTTATCCAGAAAAACCTGCTTCAACAAAGTATAATACATCAACAGAGATGCATAAAGAAACTTGCCAGATTTCTTCTTTTACCTACTTAAGATGTTTGTAAATTGGTTTCCAAGCGTGACATACCGCTATGCAAAAGCTACTATCAGTGACACGATACAGGTATTTGAATGAAAACATTGTTTTTTTGAGCTGGTAAATGAATCCCGCATGAACTCCGAGTTACAGTTCGATAGTCGATCTTGAATTTTGTCAGCAGAAATTCAAGAAAATATCACACGTCTATACAGTCAAAAGCAAAATCAATCAACGTTGTATTCCGGTCATGTCTCGCGCAGTTTCCTTCTAAACCCTTAAATTGTTCGCATGATAAATCGCAGATGGTGGCAAAACATATACCACATATTTGCTAGATTAACTCGATGGGTACCAACCACAGATATCTCGCAGCAAGAAGCGCACTTTTCGCAAATATCAGCAACTCTTACTTTTATGATGAATACTTAAAGTTTTACTTGCTTATTTTTTCCTTTTGCTTTCTCATGTGAGAAGTATACAAAGAAATGTGTAATCGTCAAGAACTCGAGATGTTGACGGATCTCCCACATTTAGACCTCCCTGGGTCCAGCACAAATTTAGATTATGTCTGTCTGTCTGCACAGTGCTCAGCTATTACAGCTACAGGGATAAAATTTGAGTATGTGGCGCTTATAATTTATAGGTTTTCTATCAAATTTTAGAAAATCTGTCAAGAAGTCCAAATCTGTCCATTTATGAGCAGTAACTCAAATACTTGAATATAGCTAGATAGATACAATCTGAGCATACAGGTTTTATCTTCAGGAATGTGGAACTCTGTAATGTTTCCTTCCCATGACTTAATTCCCATGAAAAAAATGCCGGCCCTTTTGATATTGGTGAGTAAACAGCAGGGGAGAATTTGCACCTGAACATCCTTGAGACGGGCGGAAAGAGGACTTCACACAGGGGAGCCGCCACAGTGTCGATGAATAAATCACTGTCTAGCGCAGAGACGGCTAGCGGCACCTTTTGGTGATTCTAGATAGGCCGGTGGTGACAGAGGCTTCAAGGATCTTCCCAGAGAGAAAGAGGTGGACCACTCAGGTTGTTGGTCAATCAGGTGATTATCAGTGAAGGGAAAGATGGGAGGAGGCTTCACGACTTCCATCCCACCCTGGAGAGTGAATAAAACTGAGGAACGGAGGGAAAGGTTGGGTGGAATTCCTTTGGGAGGACTCTCAGACGAGTTCAGGCTCCCAATTTTGAAAGCTTCCTGTGTCAAACTGGTTAGAAGATCCACAGCTAGAAGTCGGACTTTGATATAAGATAGCCAGGAATCAGCATCCCCAGAACTCTCGGCTTGAACTTGCGAAGAGCACTCTTGGTAGTCTCGTGGTTTGGTATCGTGGATCGGTGGATTATCCATCCGATTACTAGTCTTCCTGGACTACATTTGCCAATGGAACTTTGGACGTTTTAGAACTATGATTTTGTTAGTATTTGCCGTAATCATATTTAATCAAGACTTCTCTGCGAGAAGTATCTCTTAATTAGTAGCAGTAAGTGCCAAGGCCAACTAGCTTGGGTATTTGAAATTCACACTTGGGCAAGACATTTTGGCAATATTAAACTGGTGGCAGCTGAGGTCCTTCTACCCCTCCCTGCACCATGATATCTAAACCTTAGAGTTACTGGTCTGCGACTGTGACTCAGGAAAATTTTCAAGTCCTGGCTTGAAGCATCGGACACCAAAATATCGGTGGGCCACATCTTTAAAAGAAACGCCTGGAAGCATCCGGACTCCGGCAGTGAACCCTGGGCACGCCAGCTTAAAAAGGAACGCCTAGGAAGCGGCATCGGAACCCCTCAGATCACATCGCTTAAAGGAGCACTTCTAGGGAAGCATCCAGGCTTCAGCAGTGAACCCTGGGAAACACCGCTAGGAACCTGGAAGCACCCTTTGGAACCACTGGAAGCACCCCTTTGTGGCTCCCTGGAAGTCTGGAACCCCCCTGTTGACTCAGCCAGGCACCTGTGGGCAACTAGCAAGGAGAAAACCAAGCCCCAGTGCATTAGCCAATCTACTTCAAGTGAATCCTACTATGCGGTGAACACATGCAGCACTATTGTGTCATCATACTGTGTTCCCAGTGCCTCTCTCTCTTGGTCCCCGGTGAAATCTACACCACAGTGGCCATTTCATTTTACTACTTTCAGAGGAGAGTGGTTATAGGAATGTATCTAGAATAATTAATTCTAAGTCAGGAGAGCTTTTTTTGTGACTCTTTGTGGAACAAATTTGAAGAACTAAATTCTGGTTAGTAGTTAATTAAATTATCAATGAGTTTAAAAAGATTATTGTTTGTTTTCTAAATCTTGAGAGTAAATATAAATATCAAACTAAAAATTTTCTTTATTAAATTTTTGTGTAGCTAAGCAAATGTGTATGTTTTAATGTACTTTTAAGTTCATAGTTCATGGCTAAGGAGTGTTTGGTTTTTTAGTGATCATAGCATTGCAGATTCAAGTGTATAATACATGTTTAGTGTAGAGGTTGCTTATTTACATAACATGTAAGTTTTGCATTTTAAAGTCAAAATTCATGAAAGTTATTAAAATTTCCCATTGAAATTAGAAATTGATATTGAAATTTTTCATAATGTTATATTCTTGGTTGTGTGTATATGAAAGAGAAGTAAATTTGGGGTTTTGTATATGTGCAAATTTTGGCGAAAGGTCCACAAATTCTTGATGCTTAGTTCTGCGTAAAGTTGTTTGGGAATATTGCTTGAGTTGTCTTTTTTAGCTGCAACACCTGGGAGATTTAATTCGCTGGCCGGGGTGTAGGATGGAAATCAAGTCTACCGATAAAAGATACACATTTATAAGGTTGAGATTCCCAGATTTTGAGGAGGAGTTTGTGCAGAGCTGTTTTGGAGAAATCGATGAACGCGAAGAATTAAAGCACAGCTTTACAAACCGCTGAATTAAAAAGTCAATCTCTAAAGACAGAGCGAGGTGAGCTAAAGAAGATGAGACTTTCTAAGCCACCGTTGATGACGAGAGACATCAGAAACTGGAAGGGGAAACGGGTCTGGCGCCGTTGCAGCCCCCTCCCAGAGACCGGTCCAGGATGGAATCCTATCATGGTGGAGAAGATGGGTCCCCCCTCCCACTGCAGGTAGTAGGGACACTCAGTTCGTGAAGAGTCAGTTCAAGTGATTCGCGTCCAGACAAATACTTCTCTGAATTGGGATAAGTCAAGTTAGGGGAAAAGGAAGAGGAAAAAAGCGAGATTATAACGGTTTAAATTCCCATAACTATTCAAGAAACTCAAACCGAGGAATTCCAGATGATATAGTCGAGTAAGTCAGTAACTTTGAATGTGGAAAGCATTCCACGAGAGATGGGTTAAAATGATTTTTTATCAAAAGGAGAATCCAGTGGGGAGAAAATAATTGCAACGATAGAGATTGAGTTATACGAAACCAGGTAACTCTAGAAATTCAGGGTAATTTGGGCAATTTGGCAAATACCACAACAAATACTTCACGCAAGTAGATTATTCTTTCCCAATAAGCTATCCGATCAAAATGAACTGGGTTTTTTTGAAATCGGATCAGAAAGATTGAATAGGTACGGGTACATTTGCAATGGCAATTTATGTTACCTCCTCATGAAAAGAAAGAAAACTGAGTTAGAAAAGGATGCTCACCCAAGGCTAGAAGCAATATGGGAGAAAACGTGAGCCATCTGCGAACTGTATTTATGGACTGACTTACCATTTGATACTCGAAAACATTACTCTAGTTGCCAGTCTTCAGAGTAATATGAGATTGTTATATGAGCCCACATTGAGAAGAAAGTAATCCTATTAATTTAAAGAAATTTGGATAAATTAATTCTTGGGTTCTGCTTTGGTATTTTTTTGTGAGAAAACTTATCTATGGTGATACGTAACGTTGCCGTTAAAATTTTTTGAAGAAAATTGAATCAGGAAAAACTTACATTATTGAATATTTTGTTAAAATTTAATATATGTGTCAAACAGGAATTTCAGGAATATATAATTGGGAAATATTATTTTCTTACATATTTTGATTTATTGAAGGTACTTTCAGTTGAATATCACGTATTGGTAATTACAATTAATGTTTTGACATAGAGTTATTTTTGAAATATGTTATTTCTTAATTGATTTTTTACTGTAATCTGCATTGAAATTTTATGATTCATATTGAAAATTGGTTAATATGAGTATCATACAATGTAATATTAGGAATTCAAAAGGTAACCCTTAGCAGTAGGATATTTAGGAATATGTCCTTATTCGATTGATTACGCAGGAGCGAACAAATTTTTTTGTGACCGATCAGAACCACTTTGGTTTAACATGACAAATGCTGGATCAGGAAATCGAGGTTGATTAGAGATGGTCCCTCAATTACAACCTTTCAATATAAGGTGATACACAAGGCAGGGAAAAAACCATTCAGATACTGACGCTCCTAGCCGACGTGAAACTAGAACCTTTACAGGGGTGCAGATTAAAAGGGCTTGAGATGGATTTTTCCTTGTGTATATAAAATAATAGGTTCTTTAAAGAAAATGCAGGAGATGTAAATTTAAAGTGTTAATTGTAAGATTTTTTGTGTTAAATTAGATATCAGAAGATAAAATTTTAGAATTTAGGCAAAAGTGTTAAGATATGCCTCTGTTAGTGAGTATGAACAAGTATGTGTGTGTAAACAGAGAATTTTCTCTTCAAAAACTCTCGAAAAAATTCTCACTAAGGGGGGGAGGTTGTATTTTCCTTCCCACTGAGCTTAATTCCATGAGAAAAAAAAATGCCGGCCCTTTTGATGTGGTGGTAAACAGCAGGAGAGTTGCACCTGGACATCGCGCCAACGAGACGGGCGCAAGAGAAGGACTTCACACAGAGACGCCACAATGTCGATGAATAAATCATATCAGCGCGGACATTGGCAGCACCCACGAGTGATTCCTGTAAGATGACCGGTGGTGACGAAACTCAAGGTCTTCCAGAGAAAGAGAATTGGACCACTCAGGAAGGTGAGTTGTTGACATTGTATTCAATCAGAGTACGATTATCCAGTGAAGGGAAGATGGGAGGGCTTCACGACTATCCACCCCTGGAGGAGTGAATAAAAGTGAACGGAGGAAAGGGGTGGAGTGCGTTATTTGGAGGACTCTCGAACAGTTCAGGCTCCAACCGAAAGCTGTGTGTGATGATCAGCGGTTAGAGTCCCGACGAAGTCGGACTTTGATAGACAACCCCGAGAATCAGCTGGCATCCCAGGCTCTCAGCTTGAACTTGCGACATACTTGAGCGAAGTCTCGTGGTTTGGTATCCGTGGATCGGTGGAAGTTATCCATCCGATGATTGCTAGTCTTCCTGGACTACATTGCCAAAAATGCAGACTTTAGTTTTAGAACTATATGATTTTGTTGATATTTGTAAATAGTGTATTTTAATCAAGACTTCTCTGCGAAGTATCTAGTGTACTTGCAGTAAATAAAAGTGCCAGGCCAACTAAGCTTGGAATTATTTGGTGCACACATGGCAAGACATTACAGCAATGACAAACTGGTGGCAGCTTCAGGGATCGCTACCCCACTCCCTGCACCAGTATCTCGACCCAGCAAGTTACTGAGTGCCGACTGTGACTCGGAGAACTCCAGTCTGAAAACTTGGAAAAGCATCGGACTTTAAAATAATCGGTGGAAGCACATCCTTAAAAGGAAACGCCTGGAGCATCGGACTCCGTGAGTAGACCCTGGGAAGCACATCAACTTAAAAGGAACGCCTAGAGCATCCAGGAACCCTGGAGATCACATCGCTTAAAGGAGGAACGCCTAGGAAGCATCGGACTTCAGCAGTGAACCACAAACTTGGAACCTGAGCACCCGCTTTAGAACCCTGGAAACACCCAGCTGTAACCTGGAGATTGGGACCTGTGAGCCTGTGGGCAGCCTAGCAAAGACAGGAAGAGTAGAAGCTTTGAAACCGTGAGACAATCCTACTGAAGTGAATCTGTGGGTGAGAACACTTACTGCTATTGTGTCATGCATTACTGTGTTCCCAATTTGCCTCTCTCTTGGTCCCGGTGAAATCCACATACAGAAACTTGTTTCATTTTACTACTTTCCCGGAAATTACAGTTATAGAGATGTATCTAGAATAGTAATTACAAAGTCTAGGAGAGCTTTTTTGTGACTCTTTGTGGAACAAATTTGAAAGAGCTAAATTCTGGTTGGTAGTTAATTAAATTATATCAATGTGAAAGGTTTAAAAAGATTATTGATTTTGTTTTTCTAAATCTTGAAGTAATTAGAAATATAAATATCAAACTAAAAATTTTCTTTATTAAATTTTTTGTGTAGCTAAGCAAATAATGTATGTTTCATACTAAGTTCATGTAGTTCATGTATTTAAAGTGTTTGTGGTTTTGAGTGATCATAGCATTGCAATTCAAAAGTGTGTATATACATGTTTGGTGTAGGGTTACTTATTTACCAAACTTATGTAGGATTTTACATTTAAAGGAATCAAGTCGTGAATATGTCATTCCAGTAAGTGAAATTGTTAGAATTTTTTCTATGAAATTTATTACTGTATTCTTAAGTTTAGTAATATATAGAAAGTAAATTTTGGTTTGTTATATGTAGATTTTAGCAAGGAGTCTAAGTGCAGTGCTTAGTTCACCTTAAAGTTGTTTGGGAATATTGCTTGAAGTTAAAATGAGCTTTTTAGCTAGAAAACACCGCAAGGAGAATTTAATTGCTAGCCGAGGACATGGGGATGATCAGTCCTACCAGTAAAATACACATTTATAAAGGGTTAAAGGATTCCCCAGATTTTGAGGAGGAGTTTGTACAGGAAGATGTTTGGAGAAATCGTCAGACGCTGAAAATTAAAGCACAAGCTGAAGCCACTGAATTAAAAGGATCAGTCTCTAAGACAAGAGCGAGAATTTGACTAAAGAAAGAAAGATGAGGACTTTCTAATGCCGTAGTGACGAGACATGGGAAAACAGAGCAGGTCTGGCGCCGTTATAAAAAGCCAGAGACCGGTCCGGGATAAATCCTATCATATTGGAGAATGGGTCCCTCCACTGCACAGGCAGTGAGGGGACACTTTCAGTTCATTGAAGGTCAGTTCAGAAACGTTCGCGTCCGAACAAAATAACTGTACAGCAATGCATGTC
>BGPR01003709.1:110469-129577 GCA_013235015.1 Araneus ventricosus
TTACTGTGCGTGATCTTTCAAACCAGCGGGAGTGGACTCCCCTAAACTTTCTCGTATACTCCTAACACATGTAGAGAAAATTAGAATAATAAAAGACGTCAAATAAACTTCCGTCGCAAGTAAACCAAAGTTGGAACCACGTGTGGTTTGAAGGATCAAAACAAATTTAAATCCCCTGCGCATTCTTTTGCGCAACAGGACCTGGCGACACTCCCTAAATGTTTGCTTCGTTACAAAATCGCGCCAGAATTGGTTTTTGGCAAACTGCCAAGTTTTCGGAACGTCCCTTCTTCTTTGCACAGGCATTGCCACAAGTAGGCATGCGCAGGGAGTTACAACTGAACAAGTATGCGATTATACAGACCGACAGACAGTCAACCCTTTGACGGATTTGGCCCAAAATTTTATACGGACCTACATTCATGACGATAAAACTGTGTATAAAATTTTATCCATCTGGCTTTCCAAGTTTTTGAGTTATAGCGTTCGCATGACCTCGAACATGCAGACAGACAGGCTTCCCGTTGACGGATTTTGTCCAAAATTTGATAGATACCTACAATTTATGTTTAAAGACCACATACCAAATTTCATCCCCGTAGCTCTAATAGTTTTCGAGTTATCGTGTTCACAGACAGACAGACAGACAGACATAATTCCAAAATTGTGTTTTTCGGACTCAGGGAGGTCTGAAACGTGGAGATTCGTCAAAATCTCGAGTTCGAATTTTTTGACGATTACAATACTTTCTCTTTGTATACTTCGTATACGAGAAAGTAAAAACTTCGGAAATGCACTCGTATGACTCGTTGATTGACACCGCTTTGCTTAAAACTGTCCAAACGTGGTAGTCTCGGAATCCGTTGCTGAACAGTATTTTTGAATCTTTCAGTGAACTATTATCTTCAGTTAAATATAAAAAAATTATAGTAAAGTGTTACAAAAATTAATTTTATTCTTTTTTTTTCCGCCTTTTTTTTTATTCGCGGTTTGTCACTTATTTGCACTCGGAACAACTATTTGAATTTGATTTAGTCTCTACCCCCCGCCATCCAATTCTCTGACATTTTCACTTAGTAATTTTCCCTGAATGTATTTTGCGCAATGTTTATATCCATTGAGCAAAGAGTTTACTTTTTTCTTCATTTTCTGCTTTTGCAGATGGATAAATCGCAGTAAATGACAGCTGAAACGGACTTGGTTACAAATTGATCTATGAACAATTATTAGCAAATAGAATCGAATTTGTGCAGGTCTGCAAATAAGTTTAGCGTTCGAAATTATTCGAAGGCCACTCTTGTTTTTCTTCAATCCTTTTTTCCTCCTGTTTTGATGTGTTAATCGATTGTTTCTAAAAATTACTTCTTGGAAAAGTAAACTAAAGAGGTTTCATCATGTAGGCTTGTTTCTTTGGAAAAAAACCTTGATGTGAACTTGATGAAACACGATTGCGTCCTGAAATCTATTAATTCCGGAAGTCTCTCGTTATACCAAGTTCTTGATAAATATACTTTTTTTTGTATCGGTTGTTATTCTATGAACTAATCATTGGGCGCCACCTCATTTTTATATAACAATGTAAAATTTTCCCGGTGTTTTTATTATATTTTCCTGATGAATTACACCAAGGCCTTTTCCTCACGGGACTTCTTTTTCGGAAGAAAGTAATTCCGCTGTCTCATTTTCTTTCGAAAAATTTTTCAACGGCGAAATACGAAAATAAATGAGAAAATGGTGCCTCTGTCCATGCTAATTATTAAGAAATTCGTTTGAAAATATTTATTGAACGAATTTTAATGCGATATTTTTTTTATCCAAGATTAGCTTTTTATGCTTGCAAATTTTGAGGAATATCTATACTTATAAAAGGCAATGTTTGTGTGTGTGTCTGTGATGTCCAGACGAATCTATCGCACTTACAACCATGAAATTTGGCACACAGGTAGTCTTAATGGTGACTGAATGCACCTCGAAGCCGGAATTTTAAAGTTTTATCTAGAATTTTTTTTATTTAATATTTTGTGTTGTTCTGGGTTATTTGTCGCACTCATTTCACAATAGCATGGCTTCGAATAATTGTACGAAAAAACAGTTACACCATCGGAAGGAAAAAACGATTTCCGTTCTATTGAAGTTAGTTTTGAATTTTTAACTTGATTTACTGAATTTTGAGAATTTTTTAAAAAATAGTCAGTTTTGCCATCGAAGTTTTATTTTCGTTTTTAAATTTCCTTCATCCAACGTTCCAATAACACTATTATTTTCAATTTTTTAAAGCTTATAACTGCAACGGTTCTGTCGGATTATAAACAAGAACGGTTAAAATATGTTTTCCCGTTTTTTTTTAATTAATTTTTTCCTGGTCGGTTGAAAGCTGTTTTTCTCTAGCGAGTTTCCTCCCGCGACACCTCTCCGGAACGTTCCGGGCAATTTCATTGGCTGACGGGGCAGGGTGACGTCATAATCTTCAATTGAATGACTTCGATTATTTTCGGATTCGATTTTATATTTTGCACGCTGTATAATAATCATTTTCGCGTTGCAATTTTTTAATATTGTTTCGGATTAACGTACTCTGTATTGCTTTTCCATAGTTGAAATGTCATTATCGCGAAGAAAAATAAGCGGGAAAATCAATAATATGTATCTTTTGTTTTGTTTTCAGAACTTTTTCATGTCATTGCGGGCGTTTTTTTTTTTTTTTCTTTTCATTTTGTTGAAAACCTGATTCCACGGACAACGCCGTGCGCGTACTCCTAGTCTATATATAAAAATCAAAGTATGTTCCTTATACAAATCTACAGTTTTTGTCGAATCTTGATGAAATTTGGCACACATTCTCTTCAAAACATGAGAAATATCAATGCTAACTTTTCAAAGTCCAAAAGCTAATTAAATTTTCAGTTAATTAAAAATTAAGCAAGATTTTGCCGTTTTTCCGCGATATCTCCCGAAAATATTATTCCACAAAAACTGTTTTTACACCATCTTAAACTTTTAAAAATTAACTTTTTGGTGACACCAATTTTATTTCCATATTATTTTTTTCTCTAATTTTAATAAAATTTTCAAAATTAATTTTATACACAATTTGTAACAATGTTTTTTAATGTTGAAGAACAAGAATTAACTATTTAATTAATTATCCCAAAATGTTCATTAGGACCTTTCTTATATTTCAGTATTTGTGAGTAAAATTTGAAGTACTTATATAAGAAATATTAATAACTTATGGGAAAATTAGCTTTCAGCAGTTTTTAAAAATCATTTGGTTCTAGTGATCTACTCATTTTATAACTTTTCAGTCAATAAAAGGATTTTGTGTATTATATATCGCTCAAAATTTTTTTTACATTAAAAATATTAGACATGAGAGTATTTTAACCCTGAGTATCACTGGGTATATCAGCTAGAAACAAAAAGAGTAACTGGAGAGTTTTCGTGACGCCCAAATTTTTCATTCTGCCCCAGTTCAAGAAGCCATGATTTAGACCTAAATGGGCCATGTTTTTGTACTTCCATCATTCAAATCTAGATCTCTTTGCTTATTAAGATTTTTTGATATATCTATATAAATAAAAGTGAAAATTCATAAATAGTTTGTTCATTATAGAAATAGTACTGAACACACTTTGTTCACAATTACTTTTGAAGCGTAAGGTTTCAGTCAGTTGTGTACTGTTAAATTACAAAGTGCTGGAACATGCTGACCTGGGTGATATTATTGGGGGGGGGAATGGAGAGGTTAACAGGGAGGTTAAATAGGAGATCCTTTCGCTATAAAATGTTTTAAATTTGAAATGTATTAATTATTTTATCTAGGTGTTGAAATCGTGAAATAATAAAATGTCAACACTGAAACAATGCATATTTTACAGTTATTATTTTATTTTTGAGCAAACATAAACATAATATGTACTGTAATTCTAAGCATGGATATGATGAAGATTAAAGAATAATTTTTAAAAAAAATTTATGTTCATTTCAAAATTGATGGCAAATTAAAATCATGGCATTGATGAATCATATAGAAAACATGAGTTTTCTAAGTGAATGGACAGAAATTGTTCCTATTAAAATAATATTTCATACCAAATTTCAACTATCTAGCTCATCCTCCATTTTTTAGGTGTTTTATTTACATATGGACACAGACAATTTCTGAGAATTTTTTTTTCTTTCCTGGAGGTTTAAAATATGGAGATTCATAAAGATTTCATAATCGAATTTTTTGACATTAACATTACTTTTGCTATGTTTACATTATATGCAAGATACTGAAAATTATGCAGAAATAAATTGTCCGGACATGTGAAGCAGTTTCTTTCCCTTACAGTGCAAGCTGAATTGATAATTTCTAAGGTAATGATTTTCTTAAAGAATCCGACAACTGGAAATAACATGATTTTTTTGTCTGATTTGTGTCTCTGAAGTTTGAAATTCAAGGCTTTTAAAAAGACACTGAATTGTAATTTTTAGATTAAATGAAAAGTCATTTTTGTATTACTACCAAGTAGTAACTCATTTAGAAAAATAACTAAAAGTACATTTTTGTGACTTCTTTATTTCAGCGAGGGCAATTATTTGCTGTCCCATATAGAGATAATGCCGGGCATTCTAATGCTTATAAGCTAAAATTAAAGTTTAAACAAAAAATTTCGAATTACTTTTGAGTATGTATCAGGTAAGACTAAATTATGATGCCAGAAGACAACAATCCACATAAGTTTTCAACCCAAGTAGCGCAAGATGTTGTATAGTGTTAAAAAAAAAATGTACTTTTATTTTTCTTTGATTTGAAATGCTAACAGAATACGAAGTTGTCTAAATTTTCACATTCCTTCTATCTTATTCTATTGTTTCAAATTGGCTAATTTTTTTTATAGAAACTGCTGCTGTATTTGAGTTGAATTTATTGTGTTAAATTAGCTTTAGTCATGCCAAAATCTGATCCTAGCATGCATTGTCAGTTTGGCTAATTTAGGTTGCTTTTAAGGATATATATCAGGGCATCTGAAACTTGGAACTTCTAACTAAAGTGGAATGACATATAATAATAGGATCACCAAACATGTGGCGCATTTATCTTTCAAGTTCTTCAATACTTTTTTACAAAAATGGGAAAATCCTTTTTACTCTTAACATTTTCATTCAAATTTACTCTTTTAAACTGGATTTCTTTGTATTTATTATTAATTAATGCTTTGTTTTCTAATTTGAATTCCAATTCATGGAAAAATTGGAAAAAATTGTGAATTTTTTTTTTCAAAAAGGGGCACCAAAAGGGGAAAAGTTTTGAGAAGCCTTGATATGTGAATAAGTGCATCAAAACACTTTTCTTTCAATTTTTTTTACAATTTGTTATAATTGCAGATGACGGCAGCTTTGGTAAAAATCGCTTTGACCAGCAGCCAGGAGGTGGCTTTTTAAATACTTCAGCCTTAAATTCTCCCAGTACTTCAGATAAGAAAAAAGTATGAATTTTCACTGTCTTTTAGCTTTTGCATTAACTGAAATCATTTTATTAATTCTTAAGTTCTAATGCTTTGTTGACTTGAAAATTATTAACATGAATAATAATCGCATAAGTTTTTTATTCCTGTAATTTTTGCAGTATTTTTGTTTATTTTGCTTAGATTGAAGTCAAAGCACGATATTTGATTTCTGTTTTAGCCTGAAAGAATTACCAATGTTGTTCCTTGCACAATCGCACAAATACATGCTATCGCAGAATCGGATGATACTTTAAAAGTTGGATCCTTAAGTGCAAAAATTGTAAGTTTTTTTTCTTTTTTCAAAGATATTTAAGTATTACTGAGACAGTAATGGAAAAATTACATTTTGAAACTGGTTTCTGTTAAGTATTTTTTTCTTTGTCCATTATTTATGAACTTTTTATTATTTTAGATCACATTCATTGGGTTTGTGAAGAGTGCTGATGTTCAAACTACCAAAATAACTTATATTGTCAACGACAACACAGGCCCTAGTATTGAAGTTCAGATGTGGTTGGGAGAAACTGATGTAAGTGTTTAAAACAATTGAAAACATATGATACTAGTAATGGAATATGACTGAAACTTGAAAGTAACTTTTAGTATGTACAAAGTTTTGAAGTCAAGCTTGATTTTTTTATAGTTTAATTATAAAACATTTTTATTTAATTTCAGAAATGTGTATGATTATAATGTCACTAAATATTCAGTTCCTTTTCAAAGTATGCCTTTAAAAAAAATGTTGCGAATATTCTTGAATTATAAATAAATGTGTAAAGGAACAATCTCAAACCATCATCGGATTGATGTTTGTCTAAAAGTTGTGCAAAATAAAAATGAAATGTTAGATACATGTTTGTTTATAAAGATGAAATATTTTCTACTTTAATTCATTAATCATTAAATTCAGAAATCTTATTTTATACCAATAGCAATTACATATGAAATAAACCCTGATGAATTAATATCAACTCTGATTTTCCTAATTTATTTCGCCCTTTTGTGTTTATTTAAAGTGTGGACTGCTTGTTTGCGGAAAGTTAGTTCATATCTATCTTATCAAAAAAAAAAAAAATTAATTAGTTAAGAGGTTTTCCAAATGAACTGCATCAAGCAACAATAAATTATTTAGAATCAGTTTAACGTTATCTTTCCTTTTTCACAAATAATATTTTACACAAAGAGTGCTTCCTTTATTATTATCTGATATTTTCATTTATAATTTCATATTTTATTAGTAATTTTATTTTCTTGGTGTGTTGGTAGTAGGTGTACTTCTTGTTAAGTTTTTGAACACATTGAAGTTCTTGTTTTATGATATGTTTGACGTCATTGCATTTGCAAATGTTTTGTTATCAAAATTGTAAATCCTTGATGTTGGTTTTATAAAAGTGAAACCTTTTTTGCATTATGGTATAATTTTTATTCAACAATGTGGATAAACTATTATTGCTATTAATTTAAAGGTAGGATAAATTTATGTAAAGAAAAAGATATTTAATTCTGTCCTTTCCGTTTGTGTAGGAGCAAAAAAAGAAGGTGGACGAGATTCCTGAGCAGTCTTACGCACGAGTGACGGGCGCAGTGCGATCGATGAAAGGCAAGCGGCACGTCATCGCCTTCAACGTTCAACCCATCCAGCATCTCAACGAGATCACGATGCACATAGCGGAAGTCATCCATACTTCCATGTCTATAGCTGTCATGGATAAGCAGGTAACGAGTACTCTCGTTTTGATTCATTTATTGTGTGAATTCCTGTATGACTCTTTATTGAATATTGTGTCAAGATATTTTATTATTAACTAGAAAATCACCTCTGCAAATTGCCTCATCATTCGAGAGATTTCCCATCAAATTTGAAGTGTTTAAATAGATATATATGCTGGAGAAATGTTTAACATTGATTGAAAACAAATAAACATATGTTTTATGACAGGAAATATTTTTTTTATTTACATATTTCTTTATTCAAAAACCCTCTTGGTAAACAACATTCTGTGTGAAGTATTTTTCGTTGTTTAACAATTTTCTTTGTACTTCAGATGTCTTTGTGTAAATTTTAACCTTGGCAAAAAATATCATCATGATTGCAATAAATAATTAGATGCATCGCCCATGATATACCACTGACGTTATTCACTAGTTTCTATTAAAAAACGAAAATTAATTTGAAATATTTGATTAATATAATTTAAAATTTCTCGGGAGCTATTGATCATAGCAAGATAAATTTTATATCAATAGATAGCAAATTTTATTTCACTATTTTAGAGCTATTAAATTTGAAATTAGAACGACAATTACTTTTTAAAATTTAAAATTACTGAAATTGAGGTGCTCTAACAATGAAATAATGCTGTTTAACGTCTCACAGTGCTATGGCGCGAATTTTATTGTTGGTGACGTCAGAGTGTTACCGGATCAGTGACAGACAGATCTTGGCTATTATAGTAGTAATTGTGTCAAGATATTTTATTATTATTTATAGCATTCAAAAGCTGTTTAAAATGCATGAGTGATTTTTTTAGATGTGTCTTAACAACTTAACTTAAAAGCCAGAGAATACTCGTGCATTGAATTATCACATTTTTAGTCTTAAAACTGAAATTTAATCATTAATTGGCTTTATAATTTGACACAAAAATTACGTAGAATCTCTAAACATCTCGAGTATTATATGCTTTCTGAGATGAATGGAAACGACAGCCCCTTTCTAAAACAGAAGGGATAATCTTATTAGATGGCAAAGAAAAATATTCAGTTAAGAAGTTAAGTTAAAAATAGCATTATATGGGTGTACTTATTTGTAAGCAATAATTTCTGATGCCCATCATATGACCTGGAGTAAATTTGGCAAGTGTGGTAGCGCACAAAGTTGTTGAGCTATATAAATTCTGGAGTTAGATTTTTAAATGTGATTGAGCGATATTTTACTTTCTTTCTGCTACAGATAACAAATGACACAAATGTATAATATGTCTGACGTCATTTGAAAGCTCATGATTGTTCAGATAATTAAATCCTTAATGTGAATTCTTTTTCAAATAAACATTGTTCCCACAGGTCTTGGAAAGTACTTATTTTAACCTGCCATTTCTAAAAGTCCTTAGAAGTACTTATTTTTCATCAGTAGTCCTTAGAAAGTGCTTATTTATGAAGAAAATCTTGGAACATTTTAAATAGAAAGCAAAATTCTTTATAATTTATTGGTTTAAGGTATAAAATTTTTGAAAAAAAAATTGTTAGAATGTAATAAGTTGCAATATGTTTATAAGTCAAGATTTTTTTTATGAGCAACTTTTTGAACTTTGAAAAGATAGTGGTAAGTTTAAGCCCCCCCCCCCCGCTGTGCCTATTTTATAATTTAATATGCGTACATATTACTGACATGCGTGCATATGCATGCCTATATTTTAGCTGCTGACATTTTGAAAATGGAACTAGGCTTATTTTGAAAAGTTTTTATATGGCATTATTTTTTATATAATTAAAAAAAATATTCTTAAATATTGAATTTTTTATATAGGATTGTTTTTATGAGTTTAACTAAATTGTAAAAGCATCTCACTTTTTTGAAAGTCATGTATTAAATTGTGAAATACGGCTTTTACAGTATTTTATTTAAGTCCTTATAAAGTTTTAGAAGGTGCTTACTTTTAGTTCGAAAAGTAGAGTGGGAACCCTGATAAACCTTTTTTATATTGATTTATTCCAATGGAATATAGTAACGGTTCCCTTTGTTTATTATTTAAAAAAAGATTTTCTTCGTATATAATCATAATAGATTAGTCATTAATAATCAATAAATAAATTAACATTAATCATTGTTTTGCTTTCTTTTTTCAGAGCACTTCCCCAGGCTTTGGTTTAAGTTCTGCGATGACTTCTGGCGTGACAGAATCGACCATGGACACATTTGATGCTGGCAACTCCAGGAAACTCACGAAACCTCAGCAGCTGGTCGGTTTTGCTTAAGATTTCATTTATCTTTTGTTTCTTTAAAAATGAAAGCATTCATAAATATTTTCTCATAGAAATTAATGCATGTTGAAAGTTGCTTATAGCTTTTATATGTTATAACTTTTATATTTATATATATATAACTTTATAGAATTGAGCTTTAAAATATATCACTTTAATTTTCTTTTTTTTTAAATTTTAGACAAATTGTGCACTTTTTCAATATTTACTTTGAAAATTTTAAAAGCAATTTCTCCAAGCAAAATATTTTATTTAAATATTTTCTCTCTTAAGAGATTTTAATTTGAATGACACCACTGAAATGTCTGCCATAATTTTTGTTAAAGTATACATTTTACTTTTACCCAAATTCTTAAACTGAAGCAGCCTATCTCTCTATAGTTGATTTTTATTTTGCACCATCAGTTATCCTTTTGATAATATTGTGCTTCTTCAATTTCTTTGTGTATCTGAATAAAATTCATAGTTTCTCTGTGTGTTATATAATATTTGTAATAACTGTGGGAAGATTAATTCAAGTAGCTTATTTTCTATGATACACTTATCTGTTCTAGAAAATTAATAATTAAATTTTCATTTTTCATAAAATTTCAATCAGTTTTGATTAAGTTCACACAGTTCATTTCATAAAGACAATATAAATAAAAGATGTTCTGTAAAAAATTGTATACTTCCCTTATAATTTTATTTAAATAAACATTGGTTATTTTCATGTCTTCAAATAGCGAAACTTCTTTAATTCATAATTACATGTTTTCTCTTGTTGGGAGTTCCGCTGTTGTGTTTTGAATGCCATCTCTTATCACTACAAGCAATTTCTCCCCCCCCCCGGGAGGGGGGCATATCAGGGTATTTTAAATTGCATTTGTTAGGCTACACTTGAAACTGCTGTTTTCATGCAATACTAGAAAAGTCCTACCAGTTGAATGCAATAATTGGCACAGGACTTGCATGATACCCAAGAGATAAGGAGGTTCTGAAGTTCACATATGCTTGTGATCATTTATTATTAGTTGTGTATTTTGTGTGTGATTACAATTTTGGGTAATGATTTAACTATGTCACTGAATCAACTGATTAGTTAACCCTTTGTGGCTCAAGGCATTAAATTTTTTGAAATATGATGAAAAAGCATTATGAATGGGTTTAGTTTATTGTCTAGACATAAAATCTACGAAAAAGTTTTTTTAAAAAAACATACTTCAGTCCGAGGGGATCCCAGGGGGTCACCCTCTCTTATGAGAACCCCCTTAGATACAGCCACCTTGATACACTCAAAAAATATTGTTGAATTTTACTGAAAATCAAATTAAAACTTCAAGAATATTGGAGGAACGTTTTCGAGTGAATTTGCTAAAATTGTAAATGTCCAGATTGAAAAAAAATTCTTATCTCCGAGTTAAGGAATTTTTCCAAACTTTATCTCTAATAATTCCTATTCCGAAACGAAACTTCATGAGGCTGCTATATACATTCTAATAGGAGTGCTATTAGCCCTTTCATAAACCTATTATTTTCCATTTATAGTTGAATTTAACAATTGAGGAGCGAGCGTCACAAAGGGTTATTAATTCTTTTGCTGCTTTCTCTGTTGAACTTCATAATCATAAAATTGTCTACGGTTTGTTTTTTGTTATAAAAGTCATTTTAAGACATTTTCATTCCCATCTGCAAACTTTATTGATTGGTTTTGATTCATGTCCATCCCCAGGTGAAGCAGGCCATCATTAACTGTAAGGACGAGCAAGGAATAAATGTGATGGAGCTGTATAATAGCTTGAAATCCCTCAATCGCCAATCCATTCAGTAAGGATATTTTTTTATATATAAACATTAAAAATAAAAGTGGTATTTATGCAAACTAGAACTTGGAGATTTTTATGACTATTGCACTTAACAATTAGAGTGATTATACCTAAAAGTCTGACAGCAGAAAGTTATTTTTTCTTATTATTTTAAGCATCTTTTAAAAACATGAATTGTTTTACTCATAGATAACAGATAAAAATTGTCACGAAAACTGTATTATATCATTACGGAAGTTCGTTCATGTGCTTGTCTAATCTCTTGATTAATTATATATGTGTTGAAAATATAATTAAAAAAAAGATAATTTTAATAATACAAAAAAAAATTGCTACACCATTCTTTTTTATAATTTAGCTGACCAAATCATTTCAGATATTTATATAAAATAGAGAAATGACCATTGACCAATTTTCCATGTGAAAACCTTTTTTTTTTTAATTTCAGCATCATATCATAATTAAAAGCCTTTCCTATTATTGAAAGGGAATTCCTATTTCCGAAAAAATAACATGCACATGTGGTGAATGAATGGAGGTAAATCTAAAAAATGGAGGTAAAAAAGATGGCCACTCGGCTTCGGAGATCCATAATTCGGTTACTCTGTGGCAGACTGATGCTTTTCTGAAATGAGAAGGGATTCTGTTTTCTAGTAAAATAAATTATTGCTGTGTCATTATGATACAGATTTTTAAAAAGTATCTATGAACAGGGGTTGATCCAGGTTTTTTTTAGGGCCCATTTTTGTGAAAAAAAAAATTATGAAACAAAAATATTTTTGTGAAAAATAATTTTTTTTTTTATATCATGTAAAACCTTCAATTTTACCAGTCATATTTTTATATTTTATTTTCAATATCGAAAGTGTTTCATTGAATTTCAGTGAAAATTTTTTAAAAGGGATCATTTTTATAAAATGAAATTTTGTAAAAGGGCTGTTTTCACAAATTTGAATTTTGTGAAGGGGCCATTTTCATGAATTTGAATTTTGTGAAGGGACCGTTTTCATGAAGTGGAATTTTGTGAAGTGGAAAATTTTCGCATGGATCGACCCATGATGAAATTTACCAGCTCATTTTCTGTTTCTTTTCATCAACGTCCAGTATTTCGAAGTTGTTGTGGAACACATCTGCAATTCTCTTGTAATTTTTCTATGCCTAGCAATTGATTTATGGTCAATTTAATTTTGTATTGCAGTCATTATTTGAACCGATTGAAAAACTTGATATATTTCTGATTAGAGAATTATATCTTTTTTATTCAAATCCAAACCTTTATCTTATACTCTTGTTAGTAATGCTTGCTGTTATTTATTAAATGGGAGCAGCGAGCGAAAACGTTGTGTGAGCCCAGTTATCTTAAAACTGGTTTTTGTTTGTAACATATATTGATTAGACTGATTTCAAAAATGCATGCTTATCAGTGATGAAAAATGTTTGAACAGATTTTCTGGGAGAACTTAAGAATATTTTGATTCTTATTAATGAACCAACATTTGTGTGCTTACTAATTCTCTGTACTTCATTTTCAAATCGTAACAAATACACATTTGTTAAATTTTATTTTGTAGTTAAAAATTATATTTAAACATTATTCACACCATGATGATTTGAACCACCTGAGTTTGCAATACAAATGATTAAACTTTGATTTATTTGTTTTCCCTAATGGTCTTTATTGCATTGCAAAAATGTGTAAGATTTACTAATATAATAGCCCAGATCTGTCTCTGACTGATCTGGTAACGCTGTCACGTGGTTTGGCTATGTGCCAAACAGACTTGAATGATCTGTCTACGCCTATAAACAAACAGCCCCTTTGCTCTAATCCGATTTCTGTTATGGCGTCAAAGAACTGGGACAGGTTTTTTTTTATTATTATTCATGCTGGATTGGAATAAATTTCAATAAATTACTTCATCTGTTTCATTTCTTTTTGCCTCGGTAAAGTTACATATGAAATCGAAAGTTTGTGGCAATTGATTCGGTACTTTTCCGTTAGCCGGGCGCAAATGTCGCCAAAATATGGCGGAATTCTACATTATTTGGCGATTTTTCTCTTGCGCCCGTCTAAAATGTCGCCAATTGTGAACCAAACGCGAGCCAGTTGCTGGGCGCAAATGTCGCCGAAATTTGGCGGAATTCTACATTATTTGGCGATTTTTCTCTTGTGCCCAGCTAACGGAAAAGTACCGTTATATATGAAAACGAAAGTTTGTGGCAATTGATTCATGGCGTTTTTTATATATAAATTGAGCCGCATTAACAGTTTCATTTATTTTTTATTATTTTCTTTCAGTATTTATTTATTTTGTATTTGGTAATGCATTTTTTTCTGTTAGTGGATTTTGCCATATTTTTACTCGGACGAAACGAAAGTAATTGTTAAAAGTAAGGTTTATTATTAAATGAAGGTTAGTGCCAATTGATTCATCAGTTCTGTTTTTCATTTTTAAAAAAAAATTCTTAAGCACTCTGCCAATGTCAATGAGATTTTCTACTCTAACTTTCGTTAATAAATCTGTGAAAATGGTATACGAGATATGTTTGGAGGGCTAAAACTCGTCTTAGACGGGCACAAATATTCTATTTTATATAGAATTAGCTGTGCATGGTTATTAGGGATATCTTAAATTTGCATTCCTATTCAAATGCAAGAGTTATGTTGATTCTCTGAAAAGTTAGTTGCACAAATACAATTCATGTTTTACTATAAACTTGAGCGAATGGCTGGCGTCTTGAAACAAAACGTGTGTGCCAGCTTAGAATCTTCTTACTTGTGACTTTTTCAAAACAAGCAAATGAAAGTCAAAATATTATAACTTTCTTTGCACATAACAGTTATAAATTGACTAAATTTTAATGAAAATATTAATTAAAAATTGATTAAATTAATTAATCAAACATTAATAAAAACTCTTAGTATTATATATCAAGGCGCATACGCAGCTATTTCTAATATAATACAGATACAAATAATAGAAATACTAAACAAAAATTAAAATTAAAAAAGAAAGAAACGTATAGATAAGAAACAGCATATTTAAACATAAACAACAACAATACATCTTTTAGCGTACTAACGCAACAGTCTCAAGTGATTGCATCCACAGAAGTTTATAACGATTAATATTTAGAACACATAAAAAATAATTTAGAAAGTAAAAAATTTTCAAAAAGGAAGAAATGAATGAGAAATCGATTGGCGAACTTTATCGAAGACCACTCGCCATAAAGATTCCAAATTGGACAAAATTTTCTGTCGAGGGTAAGAATATAAATCAAAAGTATACCCTTTGTGGCCCGAATCCTGTCCAATATCAATATGAGAAACATTCTGAAAGATCAAGGTGCAAAATCCTTAATGTATAATCAAAAGATACTAGAGAGTGTGTTAAATTCAACACTCTCTGCCGAAATTCTTATCTATACTTTTCTTTCTATTTTAATTTTTGTTTAGTATTTCTATTATTTATTTCTTTGCACATGATTATGTTGAACTAAATATTTCTTGTGGGGATTTCGAATCTTTTGAAATTTATATTCTGACAATTTATTTATTCTTTTAAATTTTAGGGAAGCCTTGGATTTTCTTAGCAATGAAGGCCACATCTATTCTACAATCGATGAAGATCATTACAAATCCACCGATTGCGTTTGAAGGAATGTTTTCTTATTCTTCATTCATTGTTTGTTTCTTTTCATACCCAATAAAATATTTTGTATTTAATCTGGGTGCTGTTCATTGATGAATTTTTATATATTTAAATATTTTAATAGATATTAAATTAATTGTATTTTATACAGACACTTGATTGTATATTAAAATTTTGAAACACCTTAACATTGTCTGTATAAGTTAATGAAAAGTTTTCTGTTGTTAACACAGGAAATGTATAAACTCTTTCTTTTGTAGTTATCCACCATCACATTTTAATTCAAGAGTTTGACTTGCATACCAGTTTGGATAAGTTAGACATATTAATTAGTTTTCTGCAAAATAAGCTCACTTTTTTTCTCTCTTGGTATATAAAATCTCTAGAGAAAGTGCAGTTAATACAGTAAATTCTCGATTATCTGGCATTCAAGTATCCGGAAAGCTCAACTAACCGGAAAAAATTAGAAAATGAGTTTTTAAAAAAATTTTACATCAGAGTGCGAGAATTTAGCACACCCGCACTGTTCCATTCATGCAGGCAATTTATTTCTGGAATGCAACATCCGCTCCGCACCAAGGGGCATAGAAGGAAAAAAGAAGCAATATACAGTACGGTGACGTCCCCAGATTTGCTTTGGGGGGGGGCGGGCCCAAAAGCAAAAGCTAGAACCAAAGAAAAAAGAGTTTTTCGCACTTTTCGCCGAAAAAACGAGACCTAAAAACGAAATCGACAACCAAAAAAAAAAAAGGTTAAGGGAATAGAATGGGAAAAAATGCTACTATCTTTCATTTTTTTCCCATCACGCTCAACTATCCGGACTTTTCAGGTATCTGGAAATCAGCGTTTACCAAGCATGCTGGTTACTTAAGCTTTTACTGTATTTCTTTTTGGAGCTTGCATCTAATTCGTAACCTGCAAGGAATGTGTGAAGACATGATTTATATAAATCATGATGAAGATATTTGAAAATTTAAATATTTATAAAATCTATATTCAAAATGCATACAAATTTTAATAATTCATAATCACTTTTTTATATTATACTAATAATATCAGAAAACATTAATAAAATGTGAATTATTTTTAAAAAATAATGAATTACATACAATTAATGATATTAATTGATAAACATACCATTTTTATTGCAGAAACCCTTGAGTAATGATGTATGCATATATTTTTTCTCAAATTTTTATCACATAACATGTAACACTGAAATTCAATTATCATTGTTGGATATTTTGTTACACCTTATATCTGTTTATTACAGAATATTGAAATTAAAATGACTACCTTTATTGCAGCAGTCCCTTTTTTTTCCCTCTCAAGTGAAGATTGCTAGGAAATGTTCAAATTTTAATTTTGTTTCAAGTGGTTAAAAAAAATCTTAGTTTTCATTGTTGCGCTGTTTGATTTTGGATTCTAATAAAATCGCACTAAATTGAATTTTATATCCTCAAAAGTTTTCTTTTCCTCCAGTGTTGTGACGACCTACAAAGAAATTCTTCAGTGTTTCGATGCTTTTTAAATGGATCTTGGTGGAGATGGTGTTATTATTTCTTTCTCATTCCCATTGTCTTCATCTTTTCCAGGCAAAATTGGGGATGTAATTAAATTCACATAATCATCAAAATTGGCACCTGCTCTCAAATATTTCCATGCATTTTCATCTAATATGATTCGTTTGATTAAAAAATGCAATACAAATTTTAATAAGATTTCATAATCACTTTTTTATATTATTGTACTAATAATGTCAGAGAATATTAATACAATGTAAAATATTTTAAGATTAATGAAATCAAATTAAGGAATTATTTCATGAGTTACTTAAAGAAATTAAAGATTATTATGATATTTAGTGAACCTGCCTCTTAGCTAACTTGATTGTGAGGAAATAAAACACGCAATTGTTTCTATTTGAGCTCGGGAAAAGAGAGTAAATGTGTTAGAGGTGGGAAAAGAATTTATTTTTGAAATAAGTTGTGTGACAAAAGAATATTTGTTTGATATTAATAAGGGGAAGCAGGCATAACCTGATGATGTTAACATTTTTTTAGCATGCTTTAAAATTTTTAATTATACTTTTAAACAGTTATTGCAGACTCAAAAACATAAATTCTAGAATAAGTAAAAGCAAAAAGAAAATTCAATATCATTAGTTCATCTTAATTGTACCCATGAAAAGCAAATTGTGCATATTGATAAAAATATTTGAATCTTAGGAAGGATTAAAGGAAAAAAAAAAGGGGGAAACAAAAATTATGAGAGGCAAAAGTCAAACCTCTCCTTCTCGTGGTGCTTTTAGGGAAACTCGTGTTGTTTTGTTTTAATCACATGGTGACTGACAATTTCTCATTAAAGTTTAATGATTTTAGTGAACTTTTTGCTTTAAAATATTGTTTAGGAAACTAGCAAAAATATTTTTGCAAAAAGAATTACTATAACTGAAATGGTTTTAAAATTATTCTTTAAAATGAATTTTCATGTTTAATTTAAACATTTCGAAATCATTTTAAAAATATGCATTTCTTAAACATTTTACTTTTTCATTATTTGGCAATCTCTGTAAAATGATTAAATTATTAACATTATTAAACAAGCCAGCAGTATCGTTAGTTATAAACTGAAATTTGTATTGCATAAATAATAATAAAAAAAGATGGTTGAGAAAAACAATTTTTCGTTTTTTCAAAATCCATCCAAAGAATGAAGGCTCGTCCCGGTGGTTTCGATTTAGACGTATATCATTCGATAGTAAATCTTAATATAAAAAGTTGTGGGTATGGCGTTATATGGATTTGTTTCACATCTCCTCCTAAACTACTGGACCGATTTCAACCAATCTTGGAACAATCTATGTAGATCTTTCTCTTGTGCGGTTCCCAGAAAACAAGTCATTTAGCCATAGGATTCGGCAACATTGATGGATTACTTGATTTCACTTTCCAAACGTAAACAAACGAGTGCAATTTGGTTTGAGCCTTCTTCTTGGAGGATTAAACATGAATCTCAGCCTTGCCTATTATCGAAACAATGAAAGAAAACAAATTCAATGTGCAAATGAATCACTTGAAGAAAGTTCAATGAAAACAATTTCAATGTGCAAATGAATCCTTGAAAGAAAGTTCAATGAAAACAAATTCAATGCCGCAAATGAAGCATAAAGCTCAGTGAAAACAAATTCAATGTGCAAATAGATATGAAAGAGAAGTTTGTCTGAAAACAAATTCAAGCTAGTACAAATAGATCTTAAGAAAGTTCAATGAAAACAATTCAATGTACAAATGAATCTATAGAAAGTTCAATGAAATGAAATTCAATGTACAAATGAATCGCAAGAAAGTTCAATGAAAACCAAATTCAATGTACAATAGAACACTTGAAAGAAAGTTCGAAAACAAGACCTTCAGTAATACCGACTGAATCTGAAAAACTCAATGAAACAAATTCAATATTACGTCGATCCTTACAGAAAGTTCAATGGCTCTCAATGTGCAAACAAGATCACTTGAAGAAGAACTTCAAAGAAGACAGTGGAAAAATAATTTGTTTCAAGATGCTCAATGTACTTTGCTTTTATGCACAAACAGCGAGTTGATGTTGAAGAAATTGTCTTCTTTATAAAATAAAATCCCCTAAAATAACTTCAGAATGTGTTAAAAAAAAAAAAAAAAAAAAAAAAAAAAAAAAAAAAAAAAAAAAAAAAAAAAAAAAAAAAAAAAAAAAAAAAAAAAAAAAAAAAAAAAAAAAAAAAAAAAAAAAAAAAAAAAAAAAAAAAAAAAAAAAAAAAAAAAAAAAAAAAAAAAAAAAAAAAAAAAAAAAAAAAAAAAAAAAAAAAAAAAAAAAAAAAAAAAAAAAAAAAAAAAAAAAAAAAAAAAAAAAAAAAAAAAAAAAAAAAAAAAACGGGTTACAATCAGATCAGATGCATGTTTTGCGGGATAAAGGGATGGATGTAATTGACAAACCTGATTAATAATGTCGATGTCCGGATATTTTATGGATGGATAAGGACAAGTTGGAGGACACCTAAGAAGGGAAGATCGGTTCGATGGGATCTAGGGATCATCAACGGGTTAATGTTGTTATGAGTTCATCGTCTCAAGGATATTAAATAAACAGTTCAGGGTTAGGGTTAATATTCGTGAAGCGTGATACGTATTGA
>BGPR01003710.1:0-29913 GCA_013235015.1 Araneus ventricosus
AAAAAAAAAAAAAAAAAAAAAAAAAAAAAAAAAAAAAAAAAAAAAAAAGCGCGTGTGCGCAAGGATGTAAACGTAAAATCAACAACCGCAACCATAATCCGATGACCCGATTCAACGATGCCTATTCATCCAAACCGCCTGCTTTCAACCAACCGCACTGCATCAACCAAACCAACCCGATCCCAAACCCGATCCCATCCCATCCATTCACCATCTTTCACAATGCGTCAGATAGACATAACCATCTTGCTAAAAGCACTATATCGGGGAACATCGTTGTTACCGCTGATACTAATCCCATTGGAGAGTCTGATATTATCTGCAGCTCAACTTGTGTAGAGATTATTTCAATTATCATTGAAAATGTGTATTTCTTCCCAGAACCCAAAAAACTATTTCTAAGAAAATATTATTTACCAGAGACTGCATTTATGCATTAACTCTTTGAACCATTATAGTTTGTTGATTTGCTATTAAGCATTATTCAATATGTGATCAACCTAAATGCTTAAATTCCAGTGCTTTTGTAAATCTTACACAATTCTGGAGGTGAATTTAAATGCTATGAGACAAGGAATCCACTATTATGTGTTACAAACCTTGATGATATACTGGGGATATTAACAAAGCCATGGACAGTTCTAAAATACTAGCAGTCTCATAAGTATTGAATATCTAAATTCCACCAATTATTACCATATATAATGTTTTATAAAGTACATTCTTGATGTGTGCGTTTGCTGTAATTTGTAAAAGCAAGTATAATTTTATAACTGGATTTATCTACAATGTTTTTAGACATTCTGAACTTGAATGACAATTATAAAACTGTAAACATGATAGTATTTATTTTCCAAGTAGTATGGTACATATGAATGAAATATATAATTTACCTTTAAAATTTTGTATAAAGAATAAAGTGTCATTTTATGCTGAGAAAAATTCCTTATATTTAGTACGAAAAATCCCAAAACTGTTTTTAACAGTACAAAAGGGTCCTGACTAATTTCGAGAATATGTGGTGATTTTCCTCCTATTCTTTCTGATTCTTACCAAGTTTGTAAAAAAAAACCATCTGTAGAAAATAATTCACCTTTTTGTACTTCAGTACCAAGGCCCATTTTCGTAAAATTGATTGAAAAATGTTGATTGTTTTTACCTTCTCGTATACGTAGTATACAAAGAGCAGAAAGTATTGTAATCATTGGATTGTAAATTGAATTTTGATATATTCTCGTTTTACACTTCGTGTTTTGGAATACGGTAACTCCCAACCCTTAATTGTAGATAGGGTCCAATTTTCATGAAATAGGCTCAAAAAACTTAATGCCCTGGTTCAACCTAATATACTCCTTTCTTTTCGATAAAAAAAGTTATAAATAAAGCATTAAATTTAATTTTGAAAATTTTCCACGGGATGCCCATGACCGTACTATAGTATAAAAAGTCAAATTTTGTTATCTAGTGAATTAATTCTGTTTATTATAATAAAAGATAAAATCTTGCGTGCTAAACAACGGGTATATGTATAATGCTTAGTTTCCTTTTAACATTTAGTCTAAAACGTAAACTTCGGTTTCGGAGAATTATTGCACCCGTGCTCTTAACAAGCATATAGTCCAAGTTTCCAGTAAAAAAAAAGGTTTGTGTATTAGTTAATTTAAAATTATTCAGGGGATAAGAAGGCGGTTTCTAATCCCTTTCATATAATAATTAGTATTACAGGCGGTTTATAGAATATGATTAATATGCGACTATCCATATAATAAGCATTAAGTGTGCATACAAACGGATTAATCCAGTTAAACACTGTTTAGAGTTTGTGATCGCTTCTCAATTTTCTACCCTTTTTACGGAGTACTAAAACCAAGAAGCAATATGAAAACTTTTATTAGTGATTATCAGGGTTTAGTAAAAATAATTATATATATATATATATATATATAATTATTTTTTTTACTAATTTTGATGCCTTTTTAATTATATTTAATTAATTTTAATATATATGTATATTAAAATTTGAATATATGGTTATTTGATTAATTTTGAACAGGGTGTATATATATATATATATATATATATACATATATATACATATATATGAATAGCATTATTTTTAATCCCAAATTTAGTAAATTAATTTTAAATTCATAGAATATATTATGCCACGAGTAAACAAAGCGGAAGTCACGGATATAAAAAACTACTAATATAAAATACAGCCAATAGCTAAAATTACAAATAATATTAATAAACGGCAAAATTTAAATCACAAAGACTAAAATCATCACAACTTTGCAGCTCAATAATGTTCTACTTTATTAGATATTCAAAATGATGAAATAGGTATACGCGCGCCTAAGCAACGGTGTGTATTTTTAATATTGGTGTTAAGGATACTGAGCAATGTGCAGAAATAAACCTAACTGCCCATCTCGAAGACCTGGAAGTGTTAATTATCATTACAACAGGTGGCTCTCCGAAGGCAGGCGGCTAGTTTGGACAGTTTCTCAGCTGTGGGAATAGAACGGATTTTGTGGTTAGTCCCTTCTCGAGGGGCTACATCGCCCATGACCAGAGGGGGGAAGAGACTGAATCCAAAGGTGCTTTTGGAACATGTTCTGTTCGGAGGAGGGCGCACTTTTAAAACAGATAAGGGGTCTTCGAACAATCGCTTTTCGAATCGCTTTACAAGGGAGACCGAACCACTCAGAGGGTTAAAGTATGAATGAGTTTATTTGCAATTTTTAGGTAGATTCCTTATAGGAACTCTACCTATTGCAATGGTTCTCATGACACGACTTCCGGAAAATTTCTGCAGATCTTCACCGATCATGGCCCCTAGAACCCAAAACCACCCTTCGTTAAAAAGTTTATATATATATATATATATGTATAACGCTTTTTTTCCATGTTATCTTGTGAACACGATAACTGAAGTAATTTTGATGTAAATTTAGCTAGTTGTAAAGATGGTGAAAATCTCGGTCGAGTTCGTAGATGGGCTATCCAGCTCAAAGAGGGTGGAAATGGTGGGGGGGTGGAAATTTTAACTTTCCCATAATTCTTTTACAATTGAAAATGGAAAGAAAATTCAAATTAGGCGAATTATTGCCTTATCATACCGAACAATTATTGCATTTAAACTTTTTCCGTAGCTACAATTGCTTGGAAGTTATGAGCTGAAAAGTGATTTTCCCACCCTTCCCTCCTCTCCCCCTAACTTAAAATACGTTTTAACCTAAGCATATTACCCCTCGTTGGAAAGCTCTCGTCATTTGCAGTTTCTTCCAATTTCTTTCATTCTTGTAGCTCCAATACTTATGAGAATAGAGGGCAAAATGTTCTTTTCCTTATTATTATTAGTAGAGAAGTATATGCATAACGCTTTGGCCCGTGTTATTTTGTAAACACGATAACTAGAGTAATTTTGATTAGATTTTAACTGGCGACTGATATGTTGTAAGGACGGTGAAAATCTCGGCCGAGTTCGCAGATGGGCTAACCAGCTCAAAGGGGGTGGAAATGGTGGGGGACTGAAAATTTCATATTCCCATAATTCCCTTACGATTCAAGATAGAAAGAAAATTAAAATTAGGCGAATTATTACCTTATCACAACAAACAACTTTTGTATTGAAAGTTTCAGTTTAAAATTAATTTTGAAAAAAATATTGAACTGAGAGAAACAAATTTATGGAAATGAAAAACATCACGGAAAAACGCCTTGCTTAATTTTTAATTAAGTGAAATTTTAAACATCTTTTAGGCTTTGAAAAGTTGAAGGTGACCTTTCTCTTTTCTTAAATAAAAAGTTTGAAAAGTTTGATTGAAATCAGTCCAGTGGTTTAGGAGGAGATGTGGAACATACATACACAGCCACAGTGACTTTTATTTAAATTAATATAATTATTAGATAATTATAAGATAAAGATTGCTGGCATATAGTATGAGCCATAAAAAAGGTTTTAATGAAGTTTTGTAACAATTAATTTTTTAACTTTAATTAAGTAGATAGTTAATTTTAATTAATCAAATAATTTTAATAGTTAATTTGATAATAGGTTTTTTTGACAGAATACTTTAATTTGATATTTAACTAAACATGGCGGGACCATGATTTGTTTAATAAAATCAATATAAAGTAGCCAAAAATAAGAGTAGTAGCCAATAATAAAAATCCCCTTTATCCTTTTCGCTATTGAAAAATATCTCCTTAACTTTAAAATTGTTTGGGATTTTCTGCCTGAGTGTTTGGTTTTAACCGTCGATGGAGATTTAAATTTACTGTTCAAATTGGCTGCATTCTTTTCTAATGCTTTAAAAACACATATTAAATTTGCCACTCACAATGTTTAATAATTTTTATTCTCTTATATGTTAAGAATTTAGTGACTATTATCTCTGTAACCAGGGAGTTCTCTAAATGGTCCCATTTTAGTAGTGTTTAAGTGTATCATGACATGTGATTTTACCATATGACAAAGTAATGTTCGCACAATTATATTGTAACCTAGATTAAATAAATTAATTTTTAAATCTAGAGTCCTTCATTCGTGCCAAGAGTCAATTTCTTGTTACTGCTTCAGATAGGCTGGCTGAATGTTATCTAGGAGATATTTGCACTGCTGAGATGTTTATTTCTTTATGACTCCTACCTGTTGAATGATTATGTGTTGAGATATAAAAAAATTGACCAATGTACTGACAGAAAAAAATCTATCATAACTTTTTGGAATGAAAAATGGAATGATAAAACCTTGATATAGCAAAAAATTAAATGACATGAAAACACAGAATCACAGCAAAAACACTGCAATATGTAGAAACAATAAAGTCATTGGCTATGTCTATATTGATCAATATGTAATATTTCATGACTTTTGTAACATTAACGTAAAGGAATCTACCTTTACCTTCAAGCTTGCCGAAAAGGGATTTTTTTTCTTAAAATAAAAAATCCCAGTCTTAAAGCCGGAAGGCAAAGGCGGATTCTTTTAGTCCGGAAGTATGAGGAAAGAACGTTTCGCCCTCTACTTTCATAAGGATTAGAGCTGCAAGAATGAAAGAGGGTGGAAGATAACTGCAAATTACGAGAGCTTTTAAACAAAGGGTAACATGCATAGGTTAAAAGGCAATTTTAATTTAAGAGGGGGAAGGGAAATCAAGTTTTAGCTCATAACTTCTAAACAATTGCAGCTGTGGAAAAAGTTTAAATACAAAAACTGTTCGTTTTGTTAAAGCATTAATTCGCCTACTTTAAATTTTCTTTCTATCTTCAATTGTAAATGAATTAGGAGAAAATGAATAGTTCAAACCCCCACCATTTCTACCCCTTTGAGCTGGATAGTCCATCAGCGAATTCGACCGAGATTTTCACTGTCCTTATAACATATGCAACGCCGGTTGAAATCAAATGAAAATTACTCCAGTTATCGTGTTCACAAGATAACATGGGCAAAACCGTTATATATATATATATGTACTAGCAGAACGCGCACGTCGTTGCCCGTGGAATCAGGACTTCAAAAACATGAAAAAAAAATCGCCCACAATGACACGAAAAAGTTTTGAAACAAAATCAAAACAAAAGATACACATTGATTTTCCCGCGATAATGACATGTAGAAAAGCAGTACAGAGTACGTTATTCCAAAACAATAAAAAGAAAATGCAGCGTGAAAATCTTTATTATACAGCAATGGTGTAACAAAGTTATGCTGATGCAATACAGTCTCAAATCACAGTACCGTGACGTTTGAAGGTCACGACAGTACCCCCTTCGTCACTCCCCTGGAGCTTGCGCGAAAAGCTATGGCACATTTTACGCAGATGGTAAAGAAACTCTTTTAGCTCATCACGAAAAAAATTCTCTCATAATTCAGCGAATTACGTTAGAAGTTCAAAGCCAACTTAACACCTATGTCAGAATCTTCCAGCACTGCTTAATTTACGACTAAACCCTTGCAACCAATGAAATGATTTCAAATTATTCCTAGCAAAACATGCTAAAAAGTGAGGAGAGAATAATTCCAACAGATGGCGCTAGCCGTAGCCAGGGAGAAACTCACCGTTCCGGAGAAAGAACTTCATTCGAAAAGAATTTTTTTAACCCTTTAAGAAAAAAAATTATTAAAAACGAACGGACAAAGATATTTTAACCGTTCTTTTTTTAAATGAGAGATAAATACTACTGTTGTTGCCACAAAAAAAACTGAAAATCATAGGTTTATTAGAACGTTGGATGCGAGGAAATAAAAATTGACAGTTAAAAATATAAGGAGAAAGTGACAATTTTTAAAAAAATTCTCAAAATTCAGTAAATTACGTTAGAAATTCAAAACTAACTTCAATCGAACGTAAATCGCGTGCTCTTTCCGATGGTGCATATATTTTTGTCGTACAATTATTCGAAACTATTCTATTGAGAAATTAGTGCGAAAAATCAACCAAAACAACACAAAACATTAAATAAAAAATTCTTTAGATCAAATTTAAAAATTTCGGCTTCGAGGTGCATTCAGTCACCATTACGACGACCTGTGTGCCAAATTTCATAGTTGTAAGTGCGAAAGATTCGTCTGGACATCGCAGACACACACACACACATACACACACACAAACATTGCCTTTTATAAGTATAGATTGTCTTGTGTTTCTAAGTTTGTTTTGATATATATATATAGCAACAGACCAACAGAGTTCATTTACATGTTAACATTTAAATGTTTAAAAACACCTTTTGCTCTTAGTATCTCAAGTATTTTAAATTTGCTATATATATATATGAACACACAAAACAAAGTAATCAAGACATATCAAAATGCAATTCAAAAACTAAAAATTTATTAATTAAAGAAAATAACCATATCTAAATTAAAATTTAATAAACTTAAAATACTTTAGACACTAAGAGCAAAATGTGTGTTTAAATATTTAAATGTTAACATGTAAATGAACTCTGTTGGTCTGTTGCTATATATATGTCATGAAAATCAATCAATGTTGAAATTAAATGGATAGACTGTAGTTTTTCGGTAAAAGCGTATAAATGCTCATCAGGGTAAGTAAGATCTATACGAACCGCTAAAAAATTAGAGAAATCATAATGTTTTCTGCGAACAGTACTAGCAAAAAGCTAAAAACACTGTCCTTTACCCCAAACATTATTATAGACCAAGAATTCGAATGAAATACCAAATATTAGAAATAATTTTACGAACCTAAGACTGAGGGATGCAGCCAACGGGAGACGTGACAAAGGAATGAACCTAACGCGTCATGTAGGATCCGGATGTTTGCGAAATATCAAGTTACTTTCTTCTGCGCCAAACTTCTAAGGTTGGGGGAGTTTCGATTAAGATTGAGAAACTGATGGAAACAAAGATGAAAGCGATCTACATTGAGAAAACGATAAACATTAAAGATATGATGATAAGATAGGAAAAGAGTGTATTTAAAAATTAAGGTAGAAACGGTAAGTCATAAATAATATTTGATATTATTTATTAATATTTGATATAAATAACCTTAATAGTAATGAAATCCTACCTCCTTCTACGAACCTTTAATTAATGGTTTAAGATGTAAGTAAAGGATTGTATATTAGATCTATGCTGGCGCAGTTGTAATACTGTGGTAGGGTCTCTCAAGCCAGACAGGTCTAATGTGATTACCTTAAAAACGCATCTTTCTGTCGTTTATTAATGTATTTCAAATTCAAATATTATTTAACACTTACCTTTTCCACCTTAATTTTTAAATACACTCTTTTCCTTCTTCATCATCATATCTTTAATCTTCATCCTTTTATCAATGTATATCGTTTTCATCTTTGTTTCCATCAGTTTCTTAATCTTAATCGAAACTCCCCCAATCTTAGAAGTTTGGCGCAAAAGAAAGTAACTTGATATTTCGTAAACATCGGGACCCTACATGACGCGTTAGGTTCATTCCTTTGTCATGTCTCCCGCTGGCTACATCCCTCAGTCTTAGGTTCGTAAAATTATTTCTAATATTTGGTATTTCATTCGAATTCTTGGTCTGTCATAATGTTCGGGGTAAAGGACAGTTATTTTAGCTTTATGCTATCACTGTTCGCTGGAAACATTATGATTTCTCTAGTTTTTTAACGGTTCGTATAGATTTTACTTACCCTGATGAGCATCTATACGCTTCTACCGATAAACTACAGTCTTTCCATTTAATTTGAACATTGATTGATTTTCATGACATTGATATATTTTCCAGAAATCTTCTTGAGTTGCAGCATTATTGCGCATTCTTTGCGTTTGTGTTTTATATTATTTTATATTATCTTCTCCTTTTATATATTTTTGTTATATACTTTTGTTTATTTTCTCTCTATAAGAACTCTCGGCATTTTCTACCCGCAGATTTTTTCTTGACATTTTGCATTATGAATGTTTATGTTGCTTTTACAATTCTTTTATGATTGTTTCTTATTATATATATATATATATATATATATATAGTCGTAAGTCGTGCCATGACAACCATTGCAATAGGCAGTCTTCCTATAAGGAATCTCCCTAAAAACTTTGGATTTAATTTTGTATGCCATAATACTAACTATTTTGCTACATCTTTACAGTCAATTTATTATGTTACTTCTTAAGTGCTCGTTTTTATACTGGGTGTCCCGGAATTCTACCTACAAACTTGGAAGGGGAGACAGCGAACATTGTTAGGAATCATAATCACACAGGAATGCTGGATCTCAAATTCCACCCTTAAGTGATAAAGAGGCATTGAGAAACAGTAAGGGTGGACGAATGAAGACAGTGAAAAGCGCTTTTTAACACAAGAAAAAATATAGTAATAGTTACAAGAATCACAGTAGATGTTCAACATTTCGGCTATTGGCACTGGTGCACGCATGACATTTACACCATATAACCATTCTGAAATCGGCTTTTCGCGGATCGTACGAGCAGCGATGGCGATTCGTGCCATCAGATCTAGTCAGAATCTACACAATGGATCTCGTACACAATGGATTTCAAGGCACCCCAGAAAAAATTAAAGAGGAGATAAATCAGGTGATCTGACGGGTCATGAAACCAGACCACTTAGCTCATTTAATATACGTCCAATCAACCGATATCCTGCATCGCTACTGTGAAGAATCCATGTTTAGACAGGTTCTTATACACATGAGCGAACATTTAGGGATTTCGTATGTGACTCGATTGAAACCTTTCTCGTGCAACAGCATGCTCATTTCGTTTGACTAGGAAATACACAAAGTGAATATCAACCAACTCGGGGCGTGAAATGATTCATGTTGCCCACACTCAGTCTGCATCTACATTGAGGAACCCCCACGTTCTTACCATGAGATGTTGCGTACAGGGCCACTTATCCATTTCCGACCATGATTTCGTATGTGATTACGATTCCTATCGATGTTCTCTACCTCCCATCCAAGTTTGTACGTGGAGTTCTGGGGTACCCTGTAATATTGAAATATACTCCTGATATACTTCTCTCAAGTTTTCATCGATGAATGCAAAACATTTAAGTTGATATTTTTTAATTTTTATCTTCTCAAGGCATACTTCATATTTGCTTCAATAATGGAAACTGGAAACATTTTAAATGAGATTGTGTGAAGTCGAACCTGGATTTAAATGTTGAAAGATCAAATCAATTAAAAATATGCTTTGTTTATAAGAAAAAACAACAACAAAAAATTAAAAAATAATCTAAAAGGTTTTCTTCTTCATCTCGTAGTAATTATATAAATTCCTTACAAACTCGACCATTTCAAGAAAAGTACTAGAATCCATTTTAAAACATCCATAATCCTGTCATAAAATTTACCTTCCAGCAAAACGGGCGTTAAAGCACCAGTGTCAAATAAATAATTTAAATTAAAACATATCTCTTCGATTTTAATTAACCCAAACAAGAAACCGAACTTAATTATTTTTAACGATAAACGCTAAAGATTTGACTTAATTAAATGATCTCGTTGGCATGTTTGTAAAACGTTTAGTCTGCCAACAAAACCCAAGTCACCACTGTGAAATAATGCCTCCTTAATCGTGTCATAAAGCTACATTTAAGAAAGAGAATTGGGTTTACATTTTTAGTTCTAAAAAAACCAATATATTTAAACTGAAAAATATTTATCAATTATGATGTAATCAAACAGGAAGAAACTTGCAAGACACCTGAAAGAATATGCTCGATTTTATCGGTTGATTTAGTTGACATATATGCAAATGCTAATGTTGTTATAAAATTATTTCCACTTACAGGCAGAAGTCATTGAATGTAGAAAAATGAAAATGAGTTCTAATGCAGTGGAAAGTTGCCTCAGTGTTATGAAAGATGAATACGTTTTCGCTGATAGTATACAAGGTGCGTTCGAAAAGTTCGGTGAATGGTCCCATAGTAGAATAACCGCGCTGGTTCGGATGCTGCCCTCACGCAGACGCTTTGAGAGAGATGGCAACTAGTGCCCCCTAGCGTCCAAATCACGATAGTTAAGCGGAAGTGCGCTCTACGACCAATTTAACGAGTCAGTGTGAGAAGGCGCGTCACTGCGAAATGGAGCAAGGCGTGAACATCAAGTTTTGCTTCAAATTAGGCGCGGAGACACACGAAATGTTAGTGAAAGTGGACGCAGTGAGTAAAAAGTGTGTTTTTGAGTGGTTTAAACGCTTTAGAGACGGAAAGGAAGTTGTCAAAGATGAGCCGCGTTCCGGTCGACCACCAACAAGCGCAACTCCAGACAACATCGAACGAGTGCGACGGATGCTTGCGGATGATCGACTGCTGTCTTTGAGAATGATAGCAGAAGAATTGAAGATAAGCCTATACAGTGTGAGCAACATTATTCACGACCATTTGCAAAAGCGTAAGGAAAAGTTCTACGCTTTTCCGACATTACTCAGATCCAGCAACGTGTGACAACGGTGCTTCGAGCGATACCGAAAGAAGAGTTTGCTGACGGTTTCCAGCAGCTGTACAACCGATCTAAAAAGTGTATTGTAACTAATGGTGATTACTTTGAATGCTAGTAAAGGTAATTTGTTTGTATACATTGTTTTCTTCATTTTATGAGACCATTCACCGAACTTTTCGAACGCACCTTGTATATAAATCTGAAGTTTTTGCATGGCACATGATTTGTAACTTAATACGGAAGTAAAGATAATTTGTGGTAATTGAAAGGATTTCCTGCTTTCAATCTGCCGCTGACGAATAAAAAAAACAAAGGAGAGTGATTTCAGTATTATTTTCTTATGATTAAAATATATGATATCTGTATTTTCCATTTGCTTTGAAAATTGGTAAATAGATTTGTATTTAATAAATAGTTAAACATAATGGTTTTTGACTATATCAGATTCTTCCACAGTTTAAAAATATGATACTGATATCTGATATAATGAAATACACATGATGTCCACACTGATCCTGGCCCAATAGCTAATTTCTGAACCGGTAGGGATAGAGATATAGGGGAATGTCGGATAAGATGGTGGGTGACCTTAAGCTTTGGGGATTTTTCCTGACCTCATTATTCGTTGCAGGAGGATTATTGTTCCGGCAACATCTTCTTCAACTCTTTATTTTAAACAGGTATTCTTTTAAGGCTACACAGTACTCTAAAATGACAAAAAAATTTTATGGCAGTTTTCGATGGCCCATACGGTTAGGAAAATTGACTCCAAATTTTAGATCTGATATCCGAATAGTTTTAAAGATATTTGAAATTTTTTGAGTGTTGTTAGTCTCACAATTTGACAGCTGAGGGTGCGTGTTTAGTTTCGTTTTCCTTTTGAAGCATTTTCCCATTCTTAAAATTAATTAATTAAAAATATTTTGTGAATAAATCCATTCCTTAGGTGAAAAGGTTATTATAACTTCAACGTTCATTACTAGTTTCAAATCGTTTCTGTTTGTTTATATTCTGCTTTCTCTTTGAGTTCTCATTACTACCTAACTGATATTCATAAAAATGACTTTTTCAATACCAAAATTAATTTTTACACAAAGTCCTTTTTATTCAGGAACTTCGCAGTATATTATTATTGTCTTCTACACATTTTTCTGTCCAGAAAATGACACGACCGAAATGTTCTGAAGTTGCTAAGAGACATAATGTTTTGAAGAGCTGGAAGACTAATTACATAATATTTCAAATAAGGAAAAATATATTCCATCATATTGAGTTAAAAAAGCGTTTTAGTGCATTTTATAAGTTGGGAAATAGCATATTAAAAAATTAGAGCTCTACAAGAATTATTTTTCGTTTCATGCCTTTACAAACTTTAAATGCATTTTTCTGAGACTTTCATTTTTTGTGATCCAAGTGTTTTCTATTTCCTAAGGTTTTTTTTCTGTTCAAGATGGAGTCTTGAAATTTTTTGTAGATGCTTTCATATATGTACTATAAAAATTAGCAAGGGTTTAGGCCTGAGAGTTTTAGTTATTTTTTTAAAATGCAAAAGTTGATATTTTTTAATTTTCTTGGTTATTTTTCAGGTTTTTTACAAAAATAATTTTTAAAAATTAAAAAAGGAGTCAGATTATCAATCTCATGCTGACTTTTGTTTCCAAGAATCCAGGAAATGTAAATCAGTTGAAATAACTGAAAACTATTAAAAATTAAGTATTTTATAAGTGTTTAAAAACATTCTAAAATTTCAAGTTTTTAAAAAAAATTAAAATAATAGTCCTTGATAAAAAATACTTTTTTAAATCTGAATCTATTTATTAATATAATTTAAAACTAGTCATTAATTTATTTTATTACTACTTTCTACCAAAAAGAAAATTTGAAAAAGGGTACTACGTAGACTTAAATTTTTATTTTCAAATTTGAGACCTCGATTTTAGAAAAAAATGTAATTTTTGTCATCTTACCTGTACAGTCGTGTAAGATGACGAATGGTGTATGATAAGATGACGAACTGAGATAAAAATTTAATTCAACATCCATAGGCTATCTAAAAACTATATAAAACTGTTGAGACATCATGATCATAACAATTTGCACATAACAGGAAACAAATATAATCGGACTAAAGTAACAGCACAAAGCAAATGAAATATTATCAATCGAAATTTGAGATTCAAACCTTAAGAAATGAATTCAATTACAAAAATCGCATCGCCATGGGCTGGCATTTTGTCTCAGCCAGTACGATAGGAATGGGGCCAAAGCTTGCACATAAAACGTTAGAATCCCAATTCCGCTTTTGCTTGCTCACTCCGAATGATGCATTCTTCATTATCGAGGTCCTCTGTGTTCACATTGCCATCAGCGTCAACGTAAGGAAATTCAGATGAATGAATTGAGACTTAAGACTCGAAACATTAGAAGTCGAGATGTCGCTTAGCTACTTTCTTCTTTTTTGTAGAATTTTTAGCAGGTTTGATGCATTTAGTCTTATTAACTTCAGCCTTCTTAAATTGTCGCAGTTTTCGTGTATCATATTTTCCTCTATCTCCTTTTTAATGAGATGCTTATTTTTCATTGGAGTGCCAGTGAGTTGCAGGACGGCCAAGCGGCACTCAGGTAGCACGACGAGCTCATAAATTAACGCGGAGAGGTTCGTCATCTTACCCTTAATCTAATTCGTCATCATAACTGATTTCGCATTTTTATTTCAAAAACAAACATTGAAGGATACCAGCTCATCAGAAAAATTAAAATAATGCTTAATTGAACACATTCTGATAAGCTCTTTATGAATATCGCATGCATTAATTAAAGATATCTACTCCGTGAACGCTATCCCTTAACAAGCAACAGCCAAATTTTGTGTAGGAACAACTCAAAAACACATAACCGCGTACTGTGAATCACACTAATAACAGGGTGGAATCTTTTGGTGTGACACGGGTAGCTGGTCACTATAGGTCTCTGATGATGCAGAAAAGGGGCATTCATCTAGGGAAATTTTCGAGAAAAATCTTATTCTTCGTCTTACCCGACTTTCCGCTACTTCTAATTAGAAAAATACTCTAAAAGAATTTTATTTTATGTAGCTTGCGTAAAATGTATTACTGAAAAGTCTGCAAGGTTTATAATTTTATACATTTCCCGTTCCTATTAGTCTTATTTAGTAAAATATTCTAGAGACGCTAATATTTTAACAAAATTATATTATTTAACAATAACTTCTACGACGGAAACTGATCCAGTTATGAAGCTTTGAAAATCTCTATTTTAAACCATTTCAGTGACCGCCTGGATGAAGATTCGCCAAAAAACGCATTTTTGTTACTCGAGGTGGCAACTGATTAGCTTAAAAAACGAAATTCAAAACGGTCAATTTTATTCGTAGAAGGGTCGAACTTTTTTTGTTTAAAATATTGGTGTGTCAAAAATGTGTTATTAAATATGATTAATATGATCGAGGAACTTTGTCAAAATTTACACTTCGCATTTTTTCAGCAGTTCAGTTAGTGATACAATCAACATAGAATATAACTTTTACGTCATTTTGAGTATTTTTTTCAACTAAAAATATGTGTTTATATCTAACAGTTAGAGCCTGATCGATTACTGTTTAAAAAATTAGCTATCATAGAGAAGTGTTACAAAAAATTAATGCATCTCTTTCAATACAATTATATATATATATATATTTCTACCATTATATAATATATTTTTGTTAAAAAAAATTGTTGAGTGCTCATTTTAAGGTGGCTCTACAAAACAGAAAGATGGCTTCCAGACTTGAATTCAAGTCAACATATTTAAAAAGAAAATTGATTATTGAAAACGTAATATGAAAAGAAACTACTTAAACTAAATCGAGATAATAGAACCAAATAAATGCATTTAACTACCAAGATGGAACTTTTCATTATTTACTTAAAAAATCAAAAATATGCGAAGGACTTCAAAATCCAATAAAAAACTTGGAGAAGAGAATATCATTTATAAGATATATGAAAAACTAGGTCTCAATTAATAAAGTTTAGTAACCGATAGACTAGACGAAATATGTTCCATTTAATATTTTCCTTCTTAACAGTAAACCTGTCAGAAGAAAATTTCCCTCTTAAAAAATATAAAAGACTACAAAACAAAAGTTTGCTTTTATTAGTAATAACGACCACTGCTTAAAATTCAGCGGCCGTAATCTCTGTTACTTGAGATTGGATTAATTAACGGAAAACAAGTTAGCTATATTCAATCGAAGGAATTTTTGTAACTAAAATTTACAAGATTTTCAAGGTATTCTTGCAAACATCATTCATAAGAAAAAAAAGTATAATATACTTATCTTCTTGCTAATAGATTGTATTTTTAGTCCTAAAATATATTCTTTTTATCTTATTCATTATACTAAGATCTACGCCTACGTAGCAGGATATTAAAAATTTACTCTATTAACAATTTAGATCTCCTAGTAAAGCCCTTCTCCAATGGAATTCAACGGTGGTAATCTCTCTTACCTTCTATGTTCTTAATTGAAAGAAAGAAAGATTGAAACATAAAGCGAAAACATTTTTTTTATCTTCACACGTTTCTAAAGTGATATTTACCGACATATGTGAAAAAAATTGGAATACATGGATATTTGGTGGTGTTGTTTTATCTCAACAATTTATTCTTTGTATTTCACTGATTAATAAATTGCTTCAGGTTGACATAAACTGTTTATGAGGTATCCGACTGTGTTCAGAGACAATTTTGAAAAATAACTTATATATATTTTTTAATGTTATTTTTCAACTGCATATGTTTTAAAACTATGGAAATATTGTAAAATAAGGCATTCAAAATAATATTTAAAAAAAACTGAGAAATTTGAAGAAAAATGACTAAAATATTTGCCTTACGCTAACAGACATAGACAAAATCATATTCTAAATACACATAAATCCTTGCAGGAGTACATTTTTATGACAGTTATCTGTGTTATGCTCTAAAATATTTCTTGTACTTCAAAATAGTTTTGAGATATAGCTGAACATAGTTACTAAACTGGTTTTTCATAAAAAATGCTTCCCGTTTATATTTAAGCACTTAAAAATAATACTTGATTTTAAAATTGACCTTAGTTTTTAGAGGAAAACATCAAGCATATTACAGAAAACAATCTCAGAAAATTTCATATCAATACTTGAATAACTTTTTGTGAAATCATTGTTACGGTCGACAGTTTTCATCAAAAATATCATTTATCAGAAAACACATTTAAAGTGTTCATGCAACATAAAATAATGCTTACAGTTCGGTAATAAAACAGCTGTAACTCCATTTGTAATTCACGTATAGTAAAAAGTGAGACAGTTTTAGAAAGCTGATTAAGCAGGATACAAAATTAAGTCATAAACATGCTTTTGATAATTTCATCAAAAACGACGATTTTAAACCAGACGGATTATATAAACTTATTAATAATTGAAAGTGTCCTCCTCTCGACAATTTTGTATACTCTCATATGAAGTTTCCCACACAGTAAATAAACACTACATATGCAATTTATTAGATGTTACTTAAAGTGCCCTATAGCAACAAGTAAGCATATGTGGGCACCAGCCGCAGCCGAGTACCTGTAGATGGCTCTGCCATCGCCAGTGACGTCAGAGTATCAAGCTGCCGAGAACAGTCGAGACGACGAGGCGGTACAAGACGCATGAACGACGTGGGTTTTTTTTCTGACAAAGACTAACGACGACGATGGGCCATCCAAAAGCCTTTGAATGACGAACTGTTTCAGTGTACATATTTTTAATTGTAAATAATGCTTCTTAAAAATGTAATATTAATTTTGCATAATATAATAATTAGTTAAAGTTAACGAGTACTTATTTATATGGAACCCCACACTAAGCCTGCCTGATGACCGCCTACACGTATACTTTGAAATATTAAGTACTACTTCAGTGGGGTAAAAAAAATTCTAATCTAAAAACCTTCGCTTCAACGATAAATGTAAATTGATTAAATTTATTAGTCATATGAATGGCAAAGAGAAGGTAAATTAAAGGCATTATGAAATGTAATAATTACATCCATGAAAAATGAAAGAGAGTATGTCAAAAAATATTTGTGGTATGGTTCCTTTTTTCATAAAAAAATATAAAGATAATAGATATTTATTTAGATAAAGTAAGGTGACCTGTAATTTAAGATAAAAGGCCTAAATTTTGCGGCTCTGAAATTAGTCAAAATTTAGCACACATCCTCAATTGTAGTAAAAAAACACATGTCAAATTTTATATAATTTACTGCAGATTTGAGTTGCAGGCTAAACGAAAAGAAAGATACGTTGCATAATTTAAAAAAAAATTATTTTAGTCTTAGGATTCCCTGAAACGACATCCAAATATCGGAGCTCATTTTTACAGTTGTTCATATTGCGAAGAAGTAAAAGAAAACATGTGCATCATGATAAGTTTCTAAGAAGGAAAAATTTTTCGACTCTTTTGATATCATGAATATGGAAATATTTTACTTATTTACTGCCTTTTCTTAGCAGGAATTTCTGAGCAATCGAATACTGTTGATCTATATTAAGCTAAAGCATGAATTCAATGAAAGTTTTAATTTTAATCGGTATCGTTTAATATTGTTTATCCACTCCTTCGAGAGCGGAATTTAATCAGATGAAAGTATGTTATGTTTCACGTCAGATAAAACTATGTTCCTTTCGGGGGTTGAAAACTATAGCAATGGTGAAAGATTTTATTTTTGAAAAAATATTTGTATTTTAATATTTCAGATATCTAAGAGCCTAAATCGGTGTAAGTAATGCAACAATTTCATTCGGAAAATATAAAATAACATTCAAAATATGTGTTTAATAATAAATGCACAACCACAAAAGCAAACTAAATGTTTGCCTATAAAAACTATACTGCTTAATGGTTTCCTGATCTGTTTTTTACGCATACACCATTACTCAGAAAAGCAAATACTTTTATGGTCAATGCACTGTCCAGAAATATTAGCTCATTAACTGATAGACTGTTATTTTCATTCAATGCTGTAATGAAAGATCTATAATGCACTTATGTTGATGATCCATTTCTTATCGCGGGACAAACATATTAGAAATGTCCTGAACATGTTCATGCTTACCAGTGTTTGCAAAATTTAATGCGAATACTTGTAAATAATTTTCATTAATCAGATAGTCAATTTCCAAGAAAATGTTTCTAAATTTTATAGATCATGTTAATTAATTTCTTTAAAAAATACTGCGACATTTCAGTATCAAGTGCTACAAAAATAATGAAAAAACTACTGTAATAAAATTCTCACCAAATAAAATAACGCAAGACAAAATTCATTCGAAAAACATTTTTATTTCATCAAATATATTTCATTATTGTGTAAAAGTTCAATCGAAATTTATGCATAGATTAGTAAAGAAAATAAATTACTGTTCTGCAATCTTCAAAATGTTGTTGTTTTTGACTAATTCCACTTAATATAGCGCAATTAGCTAAGTCCATGAGTCAAGGATAAAAATGAAATCAGTTCTGTTGGGAAAAACAATTTGTCACTTAAGATAGATGCCAACATTAGTTTAATTTGTAAACCTCAACTGATGATGATTTCAACTACGTAAAACATTCATATGTTTATATGATATATCATTTGCTTAAAACTTTAATCGCATTGTGTGTAATCGGAAAGAAAATAAAATCCTTCTCCTTATTCATTCTAGTATGGAATCAAATTGATTATGTAGGAATTTTCTTTTGCTGCGATCAAACCAGTTTTATGGTGTACTAGCTGATATTCCCGGCGTTACTCGGGATAAAAATATTTCAAGTCCAAGTACTTATAAGACTTTCAATTTAATAAAAGTGTTTTTCGCCGAAGCGTCTTTCGTTGATTTTCGTTAATCAACTGACCCTTTGGACCAGCAGTGAAACACCCTTCTTTTTCTCTCCTTAGTTTGAATTACCTGGCAAGAATCTCGTAGTCCTTCGTTCTCCACTTTCTCCTCCTTACCATGGCTACGGCAACAGCAGAAACTCTTTCATATCTTGTATTTTGACGTAGACTTAAGTCTCTTCATAGTGGTCTAATGGTGTGTCGGGAAAGGGGAAAATTAGACGATTTTCGTGATATTTTTAAACGCTTATATCTCCGCAACCAAATAACATAGAGTTTTAGTTTCATTTAACAGAGAAAGGTTGACATTGAAGATTGGAAAAATAATTTTAAAATTTGGAATTACGGTTTAGTCACAGTCAAGCTTCAAAGTTGGTGAAAATTACAAAAAATTTTGATGATGTCACAGAGACCGATGCGCGCTCACGTAGACTATCCAATTACATTTGGCAATTTATTCATCGATCTTACGTTCAAGCGAAATATTACTCAAGAATTGTTGAATTACGTCGAATTCCGTGGTAAAGTTAAACGCTTATAGCTCCGCAACCAAATAACATAGAGCGTTGATTTTAGATTCATGTAACAGAGGAAGGTAGACATTGAACATTGCAAAATTAATTTTAGAATTTGTAATTATGTTTTAGTCACAGTCGAGTTGCAAAGTTGGTAAAAATCATGAAGAATTTTGATGACGTCACAACAACCGATGCGCGCGCACGCATCGGTTGTGAGTGGTATATTAACTGCATTTTAAGAGATCAATAATTAATTCATTTCAGATTAATTTTTTCATTCAAATTAATTCATTTAACAGAGAAAGATCATAGGTCAAAGTCACATAGAGCTACTTTAGTCACAGAAAGTCGCAGTTGAGTAATCGATTAATTAACTGTCCTTTATTAATTAACAGTTATTAACAATTGTGAATTTAATTGATCTGTCCTTTCCATCGATTTAATTAAGTTGAGTTGATTTTAGTTTCGTTTAACTGAGAAAGGTCATAGAGAAAAGGTCATAGGTCAATGTCACATAGAGCTACTTTAGTCACATAGAACAACTTTAGACACAGAAAATCACAGTTGAGTCAAGTAAGTAAGTCTACGCCCCTCAATCCCTGCGCCCCTTTCGCAGAGACAGCCTCCCGTCGATTTTTATTGCCATTATCCGGACAACAATTCTTGTATTTTTACAGTTTTAGTCACTGACCGGAAAAACCTCATATTGTTCTTTCTTTTTTCTCTTTAGGCCCTCTCCCTCCGGTAGGAAGTGGGATCAACAATCTCGAAGGATTTTAAACACTCATTATGATCATTATAAAATTTGCAAAATTAAATGGAGCACCGTGGAAAGAGAGTAATTAACATCATTGTTTTGTGGCGCAAACATATTGAAAGAGGTATATGCTATGAAATAAAAGCTAAATAAAACTTCTGCCTTTCTGTTAACATTCAAAGAAAACAATATTTTTATCATAACTTTCACAATGGCAAAAATACCGAAATGAAGGATTTGAAAAAACGATCATTGTTTTGAATTTAAATAAAATAACAGAAAGCATTGTTACCAATTGTGTATGAAATAAATTTGAAATGTTTATTAAATTAAGAAAAAGAACGAATAAAATTTAAATTAATCATTAAAAAGATATTTCTCTGCTCTTTAAGATGGTATGTAAATAATATACGTGCAATCTATTTTTTCTGAAATTATTGACGAAACACTGAGGTAAAACGTCGAAAATTGGCTTAATTTTCGTTATCTAATTAAATATCTTACGAAGTAATTTTTTTGAAAGTTTGAAAAAGTTAAATTAATCTAGGAACGGACCCCAGAATGACATGTGCAAATTTCGTGTCAAGACTATTCACCGTTTAGGAGGAGTTCTTGCGACAGATAGACCGTTACAACATCTTTTTTCCAACATCATTTTTTCCTCTTCCTACGATATTAACTGGACTAAGTAGCCTTGAAAGCTTAGTCCACACTCATTTGGAACAATTAAAAATTTGTGAAAATGAAACAAAACATCGAGGAATAATTCACTAACGTCATTGGATCACTGTGTAACCGTATTAAAAGCTGTCAATGGTACGGCAATCGGAAACCTGAAGTGAAAAGTCTACGTTGTTGTTTATGCTCAAAGAAAACAATATTTTCTTATATTAAGTTTAACACCGGCGTTTATGCTCAAAATAAACTTATATTAATTATTTCTTATATTAAGTTTAACACTGGCAAAAGCCCGCGCGAGAAACAGTAATTTGGCTTGAATTTATTTCTATAAGAATAAAAAGTATTGTTAGAAATTGCTTAAAAAATGTTAAAAACCTTAATAGGAATCAGAGAAAACACTTCATCGCAATGGAATTAATATCATTAAAACGATAATTTTCTACTCTTTAAAATGGCATAAAAATAATTGTTGTCTAATAATTAGTTCAGAAGTTATTGGCTAAAAACGTATAAGCATTAGGCTTAATAGCGGCTAATTTTTGTTAGTTAATTAAATATCTTAAGAACTAATTAACTCTGAAAGTTGAAAATAGAACCGTTGACCTAGAAATGTGTTCTAGAATGTCGTGTGCAAATTTCATGTCGCTACGGTACACCGTTTAGGAGGAGTTCTTGTGACCGACAGACAGACAGATACATGTATTTTCTGCTTTATATTATAGATAAATAGACTCACTTCTAAAAGTTAAGCACAGTTCTTAAAATGGGAAAAATTTGGATTTAATATAAATACTATGGTTCGTAATCAGTTGCGGGGAATAGTGGGACATACTATCGTCATAACTCACATTTTAAAGTGAAGATTCGGTCACGACGGCAATTAAGGTGGCCACCAGAAAGGGATGAAGGCGAAAATAGAGTTTGACCCATCTCGTTTCACAGAAAGCTGATAATGAAACGTAACTTTTATATCAATGGTTATGTTTGATGTGCATAATATTTACATGCATTTTCGTAAACACAACACAAATTTTGGGGAAGATATAAAGATTTTCTTTAAAAATCCCAAATTTTTCCGCATGTTTTCTGCTTATAGCATGCAGAGTTTTCCTCCAAATTGTGCGAAACTTACAGACTTCTTGGCAATATGTAAAAAAAGCATTGCATTAAAATTTGAATAAAAACATTTCAATATTACACGAATTATAAGCATTTGTTGTAAATAATTTTTTACTGCGCATGTGCGAAATGTAGCGTAATTTTTCTTTCATATCTTTAAAGCCACAGATAAAGAGATACTTATATAAAAATTCCAGTTGAATACCATTAGTATTCATAAATATATCGGCATGGTAACTTGAGGAATTTCGGTACACTCTAAGAGAAGCTAAAAAACATTCATTATTTTGTTTCTCTTAGAAAAAAAAAAGCAATTCAGCTGTTGCAATGCCTATATATTTGTGCTGTGTTTACGAAAATGCATGTAAATATTATGCACATCAAACATAACCATGGATGAAAGTTGTTTCTCGGTTTCAACTTTCTGTGAATCAGGATGAGTCAAACTATATTTTCGCCTTCATCCTTTCTGGTGGCCCTCCTAATTGCCCTCGTGACCGAATCTCCACTGTAAAATGTGAGTTATGACGATAGTGTGTCCCACGGCTCTCCACAACTAATTGCGAACCATTGTATTCATATTAACTCCAAATTTATCCCATCGTAAGAATTGTGCTTAACTTTTGGAATTGAGTGCATTAAACTGACCTATAGTCTGTTTTTAATTAAAACTTATTTAGCCTCTTATTCGTGAGAAAAATGCTGATACATTTACGAACTAATTTGAAGTAGAATGGCAAATTTTACTAACCACGTGGATCTAAAATCTATATTTCCGAAATGTGTTTTATAACATTTTTATAACATAATTGTAGCCTTTGATTATTAGTTTAATCCCCAGAAATATTGATAGTACTTAATATCAATTCAATCGATGGTACTCTTGTTGTTCTTTAAGTTTATTGGAAAGAGCGATTTGAAATGTCTGATTGTGATGGCCATTTAATCGCGAATGATAAAAATCGACGCCTTAACTGCCGGCAAGATAATGCAATTCACTCCCCAGTGCCACCTGAAACTGCATGATACATCCCTATAATTTCCCGCATGGTCATTCACGACAGCATGAAGGGACGACCCTCCTCGCCATTCCATTTTTTAGCCCATCCATTTAGGCAGGTCATTTATGACCGCTCTACTCAACGCAAATCGAGTCACACCGATCAACAACACTCGCTTCCTCCGATTTCCTCGATGAAAACACACCCCTAGGTTCTCTCCACACACGTACTTACCTCGCTGGTGTTGATTTATGACTCAAAAAGTTCAAATGGAGAGGTATGTATCCTGACTAGTTGGATTTTCAACTTTTCGCACCATATCTCTCCTACTCTCATCGATTTTTTGCAATGCCGACGGGTTTTGGCGTGGAGCAGTTTTGAATGTCCAGCCTAATTTCTTCTTATTATTTAATGCAAAAATAAATTAAAAAACAACTGGTGTTACTTTGAATTGCAAAATTCTCTGGTGCAAAGAAACTCTCTTTCTTATGTGCAAAGTAACCCCACGTCAGAAAAAAATTAATTGCATTGTAACTAACAAATATAATTGGCATTCAAAGCAAAACAAAATGAAAACTAGATTTATTATTTTTCACATTTAAATGCACTTACCTTCAGAATTGTTGTACTTTCTTTACCAGAGACAGATTTTTCAGCACTAAACTTTCGCTGAAAAACTCGCTCAATATTGTATACCTTCCTTAATCTTCTGAATGGTTGCTGTATATGTTTAAAGAATAAAATGTATTCGACAATGTTGCCAAGAAACGAGAAAAAACTTTCAATATCGTACCCTTCATCAATTTTTCTCTATTTCACTTTTAACAAAATTTCCATACTGGTACAAAGATTCTTCCTCCATTGTAAATTAACCTTGTTTAACAGTGCATTGTTAACAATTTTAAAAGATGTGCAAATCTAAAAATTTATAACCTCACAAAACGTGGAAAAACATATCAGTAGAAGGTCAACTTTTTGATTCGCTTTATTAGACATAATGATGATGATCATTTCCATAAACTGTCTTAAATACTACTTTATATTTCGACGAAGTTATCTTTCAAATCCCCTTTTGTTTTCATATTCATTTTTTTTTTTACTCTGTTTGCTTTCACCATTCAAATACTGAAATCTGAAGTTTTTATCCACGTGATTGTTTAATCAAAGATTCAAATTCAGCCGTATTTTATTTTCATGGTTTGTGAAACTTTCATGCTTATTATTGGATAATGCTAATCAGCAAAAGATTTTCTCACCTTTTCGATTAAAAATAAACAAAAGTCTTAGCAAAAACCTATTCCTTTTAGTTTTCAAAATTGCTTTTATTAACTTCTACGATCCAAATAGGGATAAATAAAGACACATAAACACAATTTAACAGCTAAAAATAAAATTATAAATAGCGCAATTCTAATATTTTGTTAATATAAGTTTAGAAACGTTTAATTGTTTTTTTTTGTAGCATTTGCCAAGTACGAATCATTATTTTCAAACAATTTCATCATAAATTTCTACGCTATTCCTTATATTATTGTCAATTTAGATAAAATTCAACCATTGATTTATGTTTATTTGTTATTGGTGCTGCAATTTTTGCAGTAAACAAATGATGAGCGTGTCTATGGTATCTAAAATACATATTTATCCTGAAAAATACTAATAAGTCAGATAACATGCCTCTCCACTATAGCTGACTGAAAAATGCAGAAATCAATCGAGACCTGTTAAATAGTAGACCAACAAGCAATCATTCAGTTAACGAAGCATTCAAATAAAATGCAGGAAAAGAAGGAGTAATCTACAAAACCAGTGAGTGATGAAAATGTTTTTCTTCTAAGCATAAACTAAAATCAAAGCCTCAATTTTCTCGAAATTTAATATTTATTGTAATTGTTCTTATTTCAAAGCTGATATCCAAGTTTTTTAAATCTTTATTAAATTAAGGATATTTACTGTTTATTTACTCTCTAAAAGATGAACTAAAACATTTGGATAATAATAATACATAATAATACCTATAAGATTAAAAGGAAGTTCAATGTTTCAAAAAAAGTTTTGACTTCACATAAATATTCACTTAATAAAAAGATTTCTATGCCAGTTTATTTGTCAGATTTTTCCGAATGAAATGTCAAAGTGAATTCCGTCGTATTCACAAAGATGCAACATTTGAAACAAACAAAGTAAGTAATGGAGAAAACAAAATTTGTCTTCCGCTTTTTGAAACTTAATAAGTTTACTTTTCATATTTCTTGTAAGATATTTTTGACATTTCTTCGAGAAGGTTCCGTAATTTTCTTTCGTAGAAACAAAGAATTTTTCATCAATCCTAGTTTATTATTGTGCAAACAAAACAAAGGCTATTCAAGCAACTTAATTCTAAAATGTTTCTGTGATTCAAACAAATATAAAAGTAAAGTCTGATTATCCAACAATGACAAATATTTGAATGCTTCATTGAAAAGTGAATTTAAATTTCACTTGAATTATATGTGACATTACTTCAAATATTTCAAAGTTCAATGAAAAAAATTAGCCTGTTCGAGTGATTGTTCCGTTTGAGGGTTTAAATGCAAATTAACTACATGTAATTTCAAACATGTATCTATAACAGATTTTGAGAAAAGGTACATCGAAGTGGTCAATTTAACATTGTTTTGACACAAAAAAATTTGTTAAAAATAAATTTTTGAATTGTTTTTAAAATCATTTCATTATAATGAGAAAGATGTACTTTACTTGTATAAAAATTTCAAACATGAATATATAGCAGATTTTGAGAAAAGATACATCGAAGTAACAGGGTTAGGGGCAGTGAGTGTTAGGGACTAAAACAACATTTTTCAGTTGTTAACTTCTAAGCAATCGAGGTAGCTAATCTGCAGCTATCGAGGTCCTTTCAACACAAAAGTTTTTAGTTTTGAAGAGGTAATATATTCCCAAATTCGAATTATCTGTCTCAAATTTTAAGGGAATTTTAGGGGAATGGGAATCCCCACAATTCCCACCACTTTTGGGATGACTGTCCAATCTACGCAATCAGCAGAAGTTTTCACCTCTTTGCAACATATCACTCGCAGGTTCAGTTCTGGGGATCACGATCGAAGCATATGTGCAGAAATTTTCCCTGAGTAGTGTTATGAGAACCATTGAAAAAATTAATATTCCTATAAGAATCTACCGAATAACCTTGCTGCATCGGTCCTCTTTTATTTCTTATCTTAGCTTATTATATATTTTTAACGTACGCGTGTTTAAAAAAATTGAGCATTGAGTGACACTAATTTGATCGTAGAATAATACATTTAGTATACAACTTCTATATTATTCTTGGCATGAACTCTAAATTTTGGGAATGAATGTTGGCAATACTTTCAATCTATTTTCACAATAGTCCAAACGCTACGTTAACTTTTTAACGTACACGTGTTTAAAAAAATGATCTTTTAGTGACACTAATTTGATCGTAGATTATGCATTTAGTATAAAACTTCTAAATTATTCTTGGAATTAACTCGAAATTTTGGAAATTAATATTCACAATACTTTCAATCTATTTTCACAATAGTCCAAACGCTATGTTAATGTATTTGGAAATCATTTGCTTTACGTTCCTTTGTTTGATATAAAATAAATTTAGGCGCCATGCCTACCAGGATAGATGCGCGGATGTTTTCTAAGAATTTTTCGATTTCTTTTCACGCATCATTAGCAACGAAAAACAGGACTAATTCTTGATTATATTTATATCAATGAAGATTGTGCATTTATGGAACCGCTTTACCGTTAATTGCATTTTGCCACGTGCATTTCTTCTTAGAAATGCGACAAAAAGCGATTGACTTAGATTCTCTTAAGCTCTAAAAACTATTAAGAAAGTTTGTAGCTCATTAGAAAGGAAATAGTTGAGAGTTAAGATGAATTTTCTTTAAAAAAACCTTCTCCGATGGAAAAGCAATGGTTCATTTATATCAGCTGAGGTAATTATAATAAAGGTCACTACTGTGTACTTCGTTCAGTTACGTATTGCTAACAAACAGTGGATTATTTTTTTGGTGATTTAACAAAATAAACCATGATGAAAAGTAAGATAAGAAAACAAAATTAGAAATTGCATTAATATTTTTGCCATATGACATTCATATTCTAAGAAAAAAAATGCAAGATCTCATAACGAACACTAACGTGACATGAATTTAATTCCATTTCTATCATCTTCAAATTCTCTAATTTTCAAGTAAATGAATAGTTTTCGTTCCCATTGAATATAGTTTATCTTTGAAACGTCATTGCAAGCATTTAGAATTCGGAAAAATATTAAGTCGTATTGTTTGCGATTCGATGGTTTTACGGTGTTTAAGCCCTAAGCTTCGAAATATTTACACATGGAGTTTTCTAGAGCGACTGCGAAAAGACATTTTAGGGCACATAATTTTTATAGGTTCAGCAATAAATCATTAGTATGAAAAGTGTAGAAAATTAATTTACATGATTCAATTTTAAATAATTTTTTCTGTAAATATTATTTTATATTTTCTATAAATAAATCTCTATTATTTTTTCTTTGCTAAAATTTACATTCTCTCGATGAAATACAAAATCATAATTACGCGGTTTGATTTTTGAAGTAAATAAATTTATTCTCATAGCAAACACTTTATGAAATACTTGTATATGGAAACAAGGCTGATAGTTGGAAGAAAGGATAACATGATGAAACTTCAAAACAACACAAAATCGCTGGTAATAATAGCTTCTTCAACTAAATTGAAGTCAAAATTCTATGAAATAACGAAATTCTTTGAATTTATATTTCTTAAGTATGAGTGTCACTTTTATTCATATTCACGCTTTTATAGTATCTATATCTTTACTATAATACAGAATTTGTAATTTTTCTTTTCCAAATTTTTTGATCTTATGGCTACTGAAACACAGACGTTGTATTAGTCTCTACCTGTATTGTGCATAATCGCTTTAAAATTTTGATCTACCTTTTGAGGGCATTAAAACGAAATTGCCTGAAACATTTCATTACACAGATACATCATTATTTCAGTTACCTCTCAACATAAAACCGTCGGGTTTGAAGTTATAGTATAGTTGCTATAGCTTTGCATTATAGTATACCGGTGTATGATTGAAACTCGTCGCGTTGAAGCAGAGCGTGACATTAGCCATCTGCATGTCGTCGTCACTGGGAAAATGCTGCCCGACAGGAACATCTTCAGGTTGGAACACATAGTTGCTCGGGAGCAAGACCAGTGGTATAGTAGATGTTCAAAACACCTTCCGTTCCACTGATCGAAGCTCTTCCATAAGGACACATATACTGCGTGGTCTAAGCTAGGGTGTTTGGTCATCCCCCAGGTCCATTCCTAGCTCACGCTACTACTATATGTTCCAGCGCCTGATAACTCCCGTCCCGGCACTACTTCCCCAGTAACTTTGATGACTGCTCTGGCACTTTAACTCTCCACTTTCAACGACGGATTTCATCACCGTATCAAAATTGATCCTCACTTATAGTTATATGCTTCAAACCCGGCGGTTCTTATCGAGCTGAGAACAAAGAAATGATGATGTCTGTTTCAACCACGCTAGTTTTACTGGTTTTTTGTCCCCTCACCTCAGGAAACTTATTTCTACGAATTTATGCAATAATTTTTCGTACACAGTAAAACCTCTTCTTTGAAATAAGGCTTCATTGATATTCTTCCTGTGAATTAATAATAATTTCAAAATAACTAATATTAAACCTATTATGGAAAATTATATATTGTTATTTTCATGAAGTAGTTCATTCGATAGAAGATCAAGATTCTTTCAGTAACATCAATTTTACTTATTGCTCAGTAACTTCGGAACAATAAATTAAGATATAGTCCAGAAACGTAGCTACCGATAATTATTGTGTAAATAATGGACATTTATCGAACAAAGTTTTCAAAATATCAAAATTACAGCGACAAATATACATATCCCGGAGAAATGGTATTGAATCCGGAGGAAGCTTCTTAACATTTTCTGATCCATTTTTTTATATCTGTCTTTAACTCAAATTAACCACTTTTAAATATATTAAGAAATAAAAATGTTATTTCGGTAATTATTGTATATGATTTTTCATGAAGCAAAAATTATTCTTACGAAAAGTAAAATGGATGATTAAATTGAATTAATATTTTCCAGAAGAAGAATTAGAATATTTTCGTTGATAAGCAGTCGTAAAATATAGAGGTTACAAAATTAATTAGTACATATATGTCATTTTTGTTGATAAAGAGATATTTTTTATCTCGAAAATCTCTCGGAATAAGAAAAAAGAATGAAAGACATATGTTCAAAAATAAAATTTGATTTTCTAACTCTATATTATGTTTGAAATGAAATCATCTACCTACATTCTTTTCGTGAAGTGTTACTTCATTCAAAACTATTTGTACCCTTATTCAAATAAACACTTTTCTGTCTTAAATAAACCACTCAATTATATTAAAAACAAAATTTTATGATTCTAGAACAATTACTTCTTCAACTTATACTGAATGTGAAATATTTATGAAGAAGCAATTCAAATATTTTCCTACATAGTCACAGTCCATAAAACAGAAATCAAGTATTAATTTTGCTTAACGCACCGTTGTCTCGAAAATAACTCACTAGATCGAACAATCTGTTTTTTGTGCAACACATAGATTTATCTCAATGACTTATTTTCATTCCAAATATTCTTTGATGGTGAAAAGTACATATGCTCATCAGTTCGTGAGAACTCGAAATTAATTAATTACTTTCGAAGCATGTGACATGATACAGACATACAGGTTCATATTCAAAAGGTAATCTTTTTTAAGACGAGATCAAACAACATACTATTTAATGGTGCTTGATTCAGATGACTTGTGAAGTATCTCGAGTTAGGAACCCAACATAATCAAAGTATATGCTATATAATAGAGATCAAATCTAGAATTCTTATTTTTGT